>ML675644.1:18057995-18160523 GCA_007922155.1 Mesoclemmys tuberculata | reverse complement strand
TTCTCTGCAGAGACCAGAAGACACTTCAAGATGAAAGGTTAGGCGAATCCTTGAACATCTGATTCACAGGGCTTTTCTAACAACACAGCTTTGTTATTGATTGTGAATTTTAAAAGTCACACAGACATGGTGCTATTTCCATAACTGAGTTTGCTTTGGCCCTGCTAGACAGTGAGAAATGCCAGACTACGGAGTTAAAAACAATTGAGGAGCTATAGTTGGTGTTCTCTTAAACCTGGTTGTTACCTGGGATGATTTTAAGCAGCACCAGTTAGTAAAACCAGATAGGATCCCCTCTCACGCAAGTAACTTGTGGCATGTTCCTATGGAATTGCATTAGCAAATTGCCTTGAAATTGACAGTCCACTGTAAAGTGCTGTGCTTTGAACCATCTGAGTAGCCATTTAAGGCTAATTGTCTTGTCTGCTTATTAAATGTGCAGATTTTAAAGGAAAGTCATGTAACTAGCCTACATAGTATATGTACAACATCTCTGAAGCAAAGCTTGTGAATAAATGACTTTCAAGTGTATAGATGAAACAAGACCTAAAATTAACTGTCGTACAATATAATCTGGTCCATAATCTGAAATTTCTAGTGTCGTATTAGTTTGTTTGGGGTGGTTTTTGTTTGTTTGTTTGTTTTTGTTTTTGCATACCTCTAAGCCAACTGCTTCAATAGTGAGCTTATCAGCAGAATTTTTTTTCCTGTTCTGAAGGATAGTTTTATTCTTGGTGAGAAGTGGTGTTCTGATTCAGGAAAGCACTACTATTCAGCACTACTATTCACTACAAGCTGCATATGAGCTTAATTTTAAGCATGTGCTTAAGTCCCATTTAAGTCAAAATGGGGCTCAAGCATATCTTAAAAGCTAAGCCCATGCCTAAGTGTGTCCCTGAATAGGGGCCTTGGTGAACAGAGGGGAAAAAATATATGCTAAGCATTAGTCAAAAGACTCCAATTTACATAAATATTTATTTCTTTTCCATTATATATCATTTTTATGCAGGTGCTTGTGGGATGGATAGACGTCAGAACACATACATAATGGAAAAAAGCTTCAAAGGTATAGTATCGAATGGCTGCAGTAACCCTAGCAAGGAGTTTGACAGGAGGGCTGTGGTAGAAGAGGTGAGATAGGAATCCTGAACACCTGAAAAGTGCTTGCCTATAAAAAGAAAGCACAGAACAATGAGGTACAAAACGCTTGTGTGGCTCAGCTGACAGCCCTCTTGACTCTGAGCCAGAAGTGTATGCGCCGTAAATTATGGACGCCAGTTTTCACGAGGTCATAGGATCATACCGAATGCTGACGCTGCAGTGCAGTACTAGCAAGGGTGCAGCACTGCTTCTGGTATTGTCCTCTGGATGAGCTGGGAGACCAAGATGTGTCTAGCCAGGTGGGAAGATCCCTAACGCAGCTGGAGACCCTAAGCCTGCATTCCTACCAAGGCTTTGGGGAACTTGCTGAACATGTAATGGCTGGTGCATGTGCCTGCTAAGATGCCACTGTCACTTACCACATTGCATGGTAAAGCTCTTTAACGTCATTTTGCACAAAACTATTAGAAACACAAACGGCCTTTGGAGGTGAGCAGTGTGCACTGCACTAAGAGAATGTATACAACAGGCTGGAATTAGGTCACTGCTTGTGATGAAATGGCTTCCTCTTTCGCTCTTAGTCATTTTAATTAGTCACTGCAGCATTGAATAATTAAACGCTCAGCTTGCTGCAGCTCAGAAAGGTGGAGCACACAGGGCTTGCCTGAACAGATCAGACCCAAGCCCAACTTTCTTTATATTTCAGAAACCCACAGGCTGCTTTATGTCTAATTTAGTGGAGTTGTTCAAGTTCTGAAGGCGAGAACCCCATGTGGAGTGAGCCCTGAGCCCACAAACCCTTCCTCAGTCAAGACTCCCATTGACTTCCATGGGTGTTTGGCCCGGTGAGGCTGCAGGGTTGGTGCAGAAGGTGAAACAAGGACTTGGTATCTTTCTAGAACATGCAGGTTTCTGAGATCAGAATCTCAGCTGGTATTTACGTCAGTGGAGCCACTTCAATTTGCACCATCTGAGAATTTGGCCCTGTGTATTGATTTGGGAAGCTAAATATTTGACTGTCTACTTCAATAATATCCTTCAGTTGGGTTTTATCCTGCAACCCTTCCCTGTGCAAGCTGTCCTTATGTGAAACCAAATGGAACTGCATATGTGAGTAAGGGTGCAGGATCTGGCCCTTTAATTAAATTGGTAGACAGTGACCCATGAGTATGAAACATATGGCAGTGATTGGCACTCGGAGGTGTATTTCTAGCAGGAAGCTAGGCTTAGAAAATGAAAATGGTTTTTGTTTATAAAAATAATATAATAGGTAGGAAAAAACTGATTTCTCCCACTGCTTCTGAGTGAGAATAGCACAAGGAAACCCACTGTACATCATCTGTTAAAATATGAAGAGAACAGATATTAGTTTTCTTCATGTGTTTTCCTTATCCCATTGACTGGTAGTGCTTCCAGTTACTTGACTGATATCACTGTTCATTAAAAGCCCTTTTTCTTCAAATGACAGAAAATCTACTGTATCCTAAATTACTCACAGTGTCACCAAAGAAACCATCAGTACAAATATAGATTAAAATAAATCACCATTTATTTTTCTGAAGTGAAAATAATGATGTAAACATGCAGCCTGAATTCACACTTCTGCACATCATAATTAGGCTGAAGAGGATCTGAAGAAGGGTTGTGGGCAAGATCAAAAGCTGGTCTCTCAGCGACAGAAGTTGGTCCAATAAAAGCTATTACCTTGCCCATCTTGTCTCTATAATTAGGCTTCGCAGAAGTTGTTTAGAAGTTTATAGTTGTTTGTTTTTAAGCTTTTTTCTGTTGATTTAATTTTTCAAAAATATTGAGGGCTAAGCAATAATTATTTAATGACAGCGGATATTGATATTCAAAAAGGTAAAGCTTTATAACCCTTAAAGCACAAATTATCATTATCACAAGTCAAAATATACAGAGTAAATATCCATAAATCAAACTCTGATAAGTTCTCAATCAGCATTCTTTTTACTTTGCATAGCTACAGATTTTGGTGATCATGGATGAAAATATTTTTTCATCCATTTTTGTGTGTATGGTGAAATCAACATTTACCAGTAAAAATCAAATTCCTCCAACCCTAATCATAATATATATATATATATAGAGAGAGAGAGAGAGAGAGAGAGAGAGAGAGAGAGAGAGAGATACATATGTATGACTATATGTGTAAAGATCAAGAACCATAGCCACAGTGGACTTCGAAAGGTTGTCCCTGTTATATATTTCAATACCTATTTAGGATTTTAGCCTTTGTCTTTAAATGTTTAGTTCACTTTACTTGTTGCTATTCAAAATTCGCACCACTAAGTGGCAGCCCACTGTGAACTCCTTTACATCCAAGAGAAGTAAAGGTCTTCATTAGTAGTTTGATCATTTTAAACCAGACACAACTGATATTTAAAGGGGTGTGGCACCGACCCCGATTAGAGATGAGACAGGTCCAGATTTTCAAAGGTATGTAGATACCTGAAGATGGAGATAGGCGCCTTATGGGATTTTCAAAAGGGGGTGCCATGGGATTTCACTAGAACTCTGCATTTCAAAAGAACAGCACTGTGGGCCAGGGCCTCAATAGGCTTGAGTGACATCAGCAGGGCAGGTGGGGTTGTATTTTAGTGTCTGGTTTTAATGTTTGCATACAGTCACTTTTTTTAGGTTAGCCTCAGTGCTGCACAAAACACGAGGAGCTGTGTCAAATGCATATACCTGGCAGTGATGTTTTCCCTAGAACATTTTCAGTAATCTGTACAGGGTTAATTTGATTCATGCATCAGGTACTCAGAGTAGCTGGCTTTCTGCTGCAAATAGGTGTTGAAATGACAGAAATGTATGCTGAGAATGCTGTATGGTTACTGTGGTGGTGGGTCCCTGGTGGGTGGGTGGATGGGTGGGTGAGTGAGAAAGAGGGAGGGGAAGAGAGAAGGAAATACTGGCCTGTAGGCAGTACATTGATACTGTGTTTTTAATTTAGTAGACGGAAGTGTGACACATTCTGTGCATTCAGTTCTGTGTGGGGGCAGGTGCTACTCACAACACCCAGCTTACTGAACCGTACATAACCCTCTGAACCCACCTTCTGCCCCTGAGAGACAGAGCAAGTCCGCAAAGCTGAGTCAGTCAGATAAAAGACATTCCCAGCTCCGGAACAATTGGAGTCCCACAAAGAGAAGCTTTGGCATTTATCCAGCTTACCGTGAGTGTAAGTCAAGGTTGCTTCAGCTAGGATTCTTCACCTGAGCTCTGTTGGCAGTTAAGATCCAGATCGCTCAAGGGGACAGATTGTGCCATGCTGCCCTAGTGCTGCACATGCACAGAGAGGAAACATACAGAAACATTCATTCAAAATTCGACACCAGATCCTGCAGACCCCACTCACGCAAGTCTCCCATCAGTGGGATGACTGACCTGAGTAGGGGTTGGAGAGTCAGGTCGTTAACTGTTTTATTTCCAAATAAGGAACGTAGCATTCTTCTTGTTGTTGTTCATGTGGCAGCAGCAGTTAAAGGCCGCAGTCTCAGTCCGGGCTCCATGGTGCTTACAGCTATACAGACACAGGAGGAGAGACTCCTTGCCCTGAAGAATTTACAGTTTAACAGAGAGGCAGAGAAGGGGAGTGACTTAGCCAACGTCACTCGGTTCATGGTAGGGATGGGAAAGACAGTCCCTGTCTGTCTCCTAGCTTAGCTCTGCATTTGTCCATGTCAATTCGTTCTGAATGGAGAAAACCTGCTTTGCATTTTAAACTGATTTTTCATTCTCAGCAGATGAGTTCAGACAGTCAAATACAGCTCAGCAGAAGAGAGAGGGTGACAGTAGCTACCACAAAAAGGCGGAAGCTAGCAGAGTTAGGTGTATTGGGAACACTGCTGCATTCCGTTCTCCCATCATCCCTTTTCTTCTGGTTTTGCTCTGAGTCTGCTTTAAAACAGCATCTAATGATACGTAATCCAGCGAAGTCTGCAATCATCTCAAACTGTGTTTTGCATGGGTGTATATTTTGGGCATCGGGTGGATGGAAGTTATCATGGCTTGTCTCATCAGACACTTGGGTCAGGTACGGGTGCCTAAGGAGTCTCTGTTTGTTATTGGATAAATTCTGCCTGTCTCCCAGCCCTGGCTGTTCTTTCTGCACCTCTGCTTTGATTGTTGCTCTGTTTGGTCCAGCAAAGAACTCATTCTGATTTTCAGCATTTGTCAGGCTGATGTCATTCTTAGCCATTTCTTGTTGCTCACCAATTTCTTTCAGTGTTCAGTGTTTACAAGAGTGACTCAACACTTTTGAAAGCCACCATCCACCTCTCTGGGCTTTGAATATTTCAGTCAAGCGAAACACTTAGCTGATTTGTACAGACAGGCCTTGCTCAGACAAAAAGATTCATATGCCTGCCTTTGCCAGTTAAAAGCATGGGTGGGTTTGTGGCTGGACAAAGCCAGGTTCTGATCCCACGCTGCAACATAGCAGAAGCTACTCTGCCGCAAAACAGACAGGCTGCCAGAAGTGCTTCATTTACTAGCTGCAGATTCCATCAGATTCCATCAACACAAGAGAGGCCCTTAGACTCAAAGCCCTAGCAACTGCCTCTGGGCTGGCTACTGAGACACAGACATGATGTAACCTTCAGTGCATGACTTGACTCTCAGCTCTGCCGGTGTAGCTTCCCGAGGCAACAGAGAGAGGTCCCTTTCCTACGCCCTCCCATTACAAATGCAGTAAATCTGCCTTCAGAGCAGGCTCAAAGAGTTCAGACGTTCTCTCTCGATTTCCTGAGCTATACAAGGAACTCCCATTGGTGCTAGCTCCCCTGGAGTCCTCCTGTCCCCAGTATCAGGTCTGAAGCCACCTTCCTGTAGTGGGGAAACTGGGATGGGAGGTACATCAGGGCAGTGAAGGCCTTAAAGGCTGTATTGCCAATGCCAACTACACAGAAATCCTGAGTTGGGCCCCAAAAAATCATGAGATTGGCTTAAAAATGCATGAGATTTTAAGAAATAATCAGTGTTAGGTTCTTTCGATTTGCCTTCTGGTGTTTGAGCCTTTGTGTGCCCACCTTGCGCATACGTCGATTAATTTGTATTCTTCTTATAGTTAAGATTAGTTAGTATAGTCAGTTGTTAGTGGTAGATATAGTTAGTAAGTGTTAGTTGTGAGAGCACAGTATTTTTTTCTTCCTTCTTTCTCCTAGAGGAGCCTTGTCCTCATGGCAGGGCATGCCTGGTTCGCCAGGCTTCAAATGCTGCCTCTCCTGCCCAAAGGCCATACCTGTGAGTGACGCCAGTCTTAGTGTGTCTGTTGTTTGGGGGAGTCCCGCATCTCACATAAGTGCAATTTCTGCCTAGACCTCAAGTCCAGGGCAAGGAAGAACAGGGAGACTAAGCTCGGACTGTTAATGATGGTGCACTGAGTCAGGTCAAGAGACCACCCCCTCCCGTAGATCATCCACCTTTGTGCAGGCTTCCCTGAAGAAGGGGAGGTCCTTGGAGGCTTCTGAGGAGGCTCCCAAAAACAGGAGCATGGACAGTCATCTGAAGGCGCCTGCTCCCAAAAAGCCCAGATCCTGTGTGAAATCTACAGTCTCCAAAGCCTCGACCTCTCAGCCCAGGGCTGTTGAGTCAAAGGACTCCTTTTCTGGTACTGGCGGAGCCAGAAAGGTCCAGAGCTCATGGGAAAGACAGCTCTGATAGAGCGTTAATACTCTCTACCAGGGACAAGGAAGGAAAGCATACGCACCCCAGTCCAGTACCGTCAGGCTCAGTCCCACCGTTGACACCTACCCATTTGGCACCCTCAGTACCAAGCAAGCCATGGCGCCAGACATCCCTGATGTCTGCATTGGTGTGCCTGCCATTGACAGTGTGGTCCGCTTCCTATGCTGCATCCTTAGCTACTGTGTTGATACTGGTTCCCTGCTCAGTACCCCAGGAGTTTCGATATGCAAGGGATCTGCCATAATGGATGTACTAGAATCCCTGCTCCTTATGGGTACCTAGTGCCTTTTGAGACTGAGACTTCAATCTCCAGACTACTACCATTCCCCTGGTACTGCAGGGCTTTCCACCCTTTTCAGTGGGGGCTCCTCCACTGGATGAGGATGAAGGGGACTTCATCAGTCTCTTCTATTTCAGTCCAAGGTCCCCCAGCATATCCTATCAGGGACTCTTCTTTGAGAGTCACAAGGAACATTGTGACCATCACCAAGAGCTGTGGAACCAGCCCTGCATGCTACCCCAGTCCTATTCAGGCCCCCGCAATGGTCACACTGGGATCACTGGGCTGTGTATTGACAAAAATTCTCCAGACCTGATGCAGCTCTGTGTACTGCAGTACTGTCTTCAGTTCTGGGCTCCGCCTCCCTCTGGGGAAACTGCTCAGCAGTCCCCTCAAGTGGAGCACCCATGGGGACAATACTTAAAGGAGGTTACTCACCTTGTGCAGTGACTGTGTTTCTTCAAGATGTGCGTCCCTGTGGGACCGCCACTACCCAGGCATAAAAGGCAGCTTAGGGTGCACGCATGGGCTGAAAGGGCACTGCTAGCGGAAAAATCTCTGATCAGGGTCTCAAGAGGCACGTGCAGCTGACGTGGAGCAGCTGTAGGGTACACACGTCTCAAAGAACTGCAGTTACTGCACAAGGTCAGTAATCACTTCTTCCCAGGCAATGACATGACTCCAGGGGCTAAGGCTTCAAGAAGAAAACCAAATATTACAAGACTCATGATAAACTCCTGAGAGTTGGCAACATTGCAAAAGGTCTGTACCACCCACTGCAGGAGCGGCTTTATTTTCATTACGCCAGAATGCATCATCACAAGCATCATGTTATCGTGCTGACGTGCACAAATCTGCTGCCATTACATTGCATTTATGGAAAATAGTGGAGATGGGCCAGGTCAGGGGAAAGCACCTTGTTAGATATACACAATGCATGCCCTCCATAGTGTTGATTACACCGGCGAGATTGAATTTTTGCCCTGTATCACATAATACTTGCACAATGCGTGAAATATGACTCCACATTCTAAGTCTTGTCATTATTATGCCATAGGATACTCAGGAATGTATAACGAAAGGGTGTGAAGGATGGTCTGTGGAAGGGATTTGTGTATTCTGATTTTAGTAGAAAAAATGAAATCATTGGTCCTTACAGTGTCTATGGAACTTAGGCTCATGGGGTTAAAAATCTGAAGTGCAGACATTCCTCTGATTTGTCCTATTTGATATATTTAAATATATTTATTGAACATAAATGGAAAATACAGAAGTGCTGGTTGTGATCCCATAATTAAGGTTGAGTTTTGCATTTAAATCAAGGATTCAAACACCTTAGTATCAAAAATATAGCAAACCGTAGAATTGGCCAGACATTTTTTGTCAAAACAGTTTTCCATTGGTTCAACAAAACTGAATTCTTTCATGAAATCGTATCAGTTTTGACAAAATTTCATTTAGGAAAAAAATAGAACACTTTTTGAATGAAAATTTTGATTTTTCATTTCTAAATTATTTTTGATTTGACATTTACTTTACATATATATAAAAATTAAAAAATAAAAGGGTTGAAATCTAAATGAAACATTTCACATGTATAAAAAATCCATTTTTTCATAATTTCATTTCACAAAAGAAATTGAAATGTTGACCTTTTGCTCTGATTCTGGATTAATTTTTTTTAAAACCTTAATTTTTTGTGGGATGGGAAATCTATTTTTTTACCAGCTCTTAGCAACGCTCTTGCTCCTTTCCCCCCAAAAAACCCCAACACTGATTCTTAGAGCACAGAATGTATTTTCTGAGAATTTGTAAGTAAATTGGTAAATTAGTTTGAGTTAAAATTAATTTTAAAATGGGTCTTATAACAAATTTAACTCCCGGTGTCAGACTTTTTTTTCGTCCCAAATCATTTTAATAACAGAATAACACAGACACTTCCAGCCCTTTTAGAGTTAAAACGCACTGAGCTCTAGTTCAATTGTACTTAGCTGATAAAGTGCAGCATGTTTCCAAACACATGCTGTGCTCTATAAATTACACCCTGTTCAGAGTGAGGGGTCGAGTCTCTTTGTATAGGCACATAACTCCCATTAATGTCAGTAGGAATCAACCCTTTGGGATACTGCTTCTTCATGCCCACTGCTAAAGGCATTTGGACACAGAAAATCTATATGTCTGAGTGCCACTTCCATGGTACTTTATGGCATAAATCCATTGATTTCACTAGTTACTTCTGATTTACACAGCTCTGAGGAAGCCCTGCTTGCACTTTAGTTATGGTTCTCACAGCAGTCCTTTGTAAACCTTCATTTCGGAGATACAAATATCTGAGCTAGATTGAATTGTGCACTATGGGACTTTGATGGATGTGCATGTTTTCAAATAAGAAATAACCCAGATTAATTCATCTATTGACTTGCTCCACAGCAAAACAACCAGCGATAAATGGTTTTAAAAGTTGTAGATGAAATTGTTTTACCAGAATCTACTTTTTGAGAGTTTAATCCCCAAACCTGTGCAAATTAGGTCCACTCTGGGCCTTTGGGCGGCACTAGCCAGTGGACTCTTGAGCAGTTTTAAATCTGATGGTTATCCTTTCAGCTTGCTTCAGCTTGATAATTTTCTTGTTGGTGCTTAAAGCTACAGGGACCTATTGATTCCTGCCTTTTGTCTCCTATGGGCACCCATTAATCAGCATGAATAGAATGAGGGAAGTGGGTCTGCTACATTCTCACTTGACTTGATTAAATGGTTTCTGTTTCCATAGAATTTATAGTCTGTTTTTATTAATGTGTGTCCATCAATTCCTCGGGAAGGGTCATTTGCCAAATGAACAGTCCTTGCTGTGAATATTTACCAGCCATCTGAGGATGTCATTTGCAGACAGCTAGCTGGGACTTCCTTTTGCTAGAATGGAATATAAGCAATGTTCCTGATGCTGCAGTCCTAGTCAGGGCGAGTTCCCCCTAAAGCGCTGAGCACTCCCCCATTGAGGTGAACCCAGTGGGAACCAGGAGCAGTCAGAATCTTACAGGATCCAGTCCCTCAATCCTCACTCAGACAAAGTTCCCACTGAAGTCAATGAGAGTTTTGCCCTGGTAAGGGCTGCAGAATTGGGCCCAATGAATATAGCACAGGGCCTTTCATTCCATTTCTTTGCATGATTCCTATATTCTTTGTGTATTGTCCCTCAACTTTTTAAGCAAGGGCGCACGACAGACCTTTGACTCAAACGCAGTGTGAAAAGGCCAGAACTTAAAGTAGCCGGAGTATGGGAGGCTTTTAGGGCCTGATCCATTGCCCATTGAAGGGAATGGAAAGCTTCCTGCTGATTTCAATGGATGTTGGACCAGGCTCTTAAATTCTGCTCCTATTTACACCAGTGTAACTTTTGTAGTCAGTGGGTAACTCCACACTCACATTGATGTAAGAGCAGAATCGCTTCATTTTATAGCCTTCAAAACCTGCAGGTTTGTAACTGGAGAAGAGCCTTAATTTGATTGTTGCGTACACTGCACTGGTATCCCAGTTCCTGCAGCGTTCTCATCCCTTCTGTACGTGCCTTGTGAGTCTGGTCTGTGGAGCGTGGCCCTATAAGCTTCCCAAGTGTCTCCTTGCTGATCTGCTAGCCTCCCCATTCTCCTCAAATTCCCATGCTGGTCTCGCCCCCACTTCTCACCGAAGATTTAAGAGCCAAGTGCTGTGATGAAGGTCTCTTATTGCTGAGACTCCAGTCCTTATTCAAAATGCATTCTAGCAGATTTACTTGGGCACTATGAAGGGTTGTAAATAACTAAAAAATCATCTGCGGTTGTCAAAAGAAGTAACGAGCGTTTTGTGATGCAGGAGTCTGGAACTGTGTTTGTCCTGCTGTTAGCTTCCTTGCTACAGACCGATGCCACAAATCCGTACTCACACGAGTAGTAAATAACAGCCATGGGTGGTTCTGTGAGCAACGGTTTGCAGGATCAGACCCTGGGCCTTGCAAAGTTTGGAAATGCACTGGGCGGGCTCCTGGTCATTAACAGGAGTTAACAGGCCTCTGCTAAACTCTTCTGTCTGAGATTCAGTTTAGCTGGCATTAGGGACGCAGTTAATTTTTGATGAGTGGTTTTTGTTCTGTCACAGACCTTCACTGAAATGGGAAGGCCAAAATATTTCACAAGCAGATGCTGCTTAGAGATGGTTCTAGCTATTGTTGTCCACCTAAGCACTGCTTCTGGGGTGAAGCCAAGCATCTGAATAGAAATGGGAAAGTACAAAAGGCTGGATTGTCCCCCACCTTCTCAGGTAGAGGGGACACTGCATGTTGAGCTGCCTTTTCCACAGAGGGTGCAGCTCGGAGGCACCTAACTCGCACTGATTTCAGTGGAAGTTAGGGGCTAAATAACTTTGAAGATCTGTCCTCAGCTGCCCAAGCTCTTCAAAATTCAAGGCTCACAGTGCAGTGGCCTTGGAGCCATGCTGACAGGAAGGGACTGGGAGGTGCCTTCCTGCTGCAGGGATATTGCAGAGGCACAACACTCTGAGACGGTTCAAACACACAGACTGAGGAGCAATAGTAGATTTCCTTCTGGAGCAGGAGGGATCAGGTGCTGAATTAGCAAGCAAACTTTCCCAGAAGGATTTGCATCCAGACTGGGTCTGTGAAGAGAGGAGATTGAGTTTGCTCCTTGCTGACCTCCCTGAGGAACTGATCCTGCAAGATACAGAGTGCCCTAAACCCCTTCAGTAGGGGTCAAGAACTCTCAGCACCTCACAGGACCAGGCGACACTTTTTGGTTCACGTGTTATCCAAAACACCATCTCCTGCAGGCTGGGGTTTGTGCTATGCTCCGCATACACACTAACTCCTGGTACCACATCCCTGCTGTTTATATGGCGATGTTTGCACACTCAGATTAAAGAAATCGTGGCGGAGTATCTAATAGCAGTGAAAACAAATAGCAGCAGAGAAATATCGTTAAAGGGGAAGAGATGTCTTCGTTGTCTGTTTATTTCTTAACCTGAATTTCTTTTTTTGTCTCCCATACTAGACAGCGGGGGCAACTGGGAGTTCAGATATTTTGCAAGTCCCACCATTGCACCGGGCGTGTTTCATAGATACCAGGATCTGCCTTTGTACTGTAAACCAGCACAAGAAAATGCCTCCTCTTTCATTGCATCGCTCTAGTTCTAAATTAATGGCAGTGTCCAGCAACAGAACTGCACACAGCAGCAATGGCACGTTATTGAAAGTCAATGTTCAGACTTATTTATTCTTTCTTTCTTTTATTCCTGTTTTTAAATAGCACGACTGGCACTATTATTTGTAGAAGGCTGAAATTCTCAAGCCAGTTTCAGGACTGGGTTGTTCCTAACAGCTTCTTTATCCCATGCCAACCTTTCTCTTGTCTTGTACTTTTGCCTGCTTTACAACCTGATCTATTTATGACGTATTGAGGGAAAAGAATGAGAAGTGTTTACAGCATCAAAAAAAACCCCAGGAGCCATAAGATGGGCTTCATCCCACTGCAGAGACAGAAGAATTTCTCTGTGAGCAGGGATCTCCCCTACAGAATTGTTATCATCAGAACGGAACATGAAGAAGAAATCTAATCCTTCCAGTGCTGGAAAGACCCTGCAATTACATCTGACAGAGAACCCTCTAACCACTTTGATTGATGCTGGTCTAGGACTCCCGGAAAAATTAATTTTCAAACTTACGGCATTTGATATTGACTGCAGCTCGGGACGCTAACCCTGTAGCTTGTCTAGCATACCAAGTACCAACAGAAATGACTGCTTTCAAAGCTGGCTCAGAGCAAACCGGTGCATGCTTCCCTGGGTCAGTGCATATAAAGAAGGGATGACATTAGCACTTAGGCCCTTGAGGATTATGGGGGGCTGGGAAAAGCTGCTGTCTGAAATTAAATGGTGTAGACAAATAGTGTAATGAGGGGCAGTTAGACCTTTTCATAGGAAAAACCTTGGTACTGATTGGGGTTTTCCTACTAAATGCTGGGGAGATGAATTGTGGATGAGTTTGGATAAAAATGCTTCATAGATGGAATGCTTTGGGCGTACCCAAAGCACAAATGATGGATTTTTGTGCTGGCTGCCTCAAGGATTAAAATACTTCCCCCTCTGTGCAGAGGTGCAGTTGTAGCCATCAGACAGGTCTGGCCTTTGTAAGAAATCTGCTCTATTCTTGTTTTGCAGAGTATATGAAAGAATCTGTGTGTAGTTCAAGCACCTGCTCTCTGAACAGCAGTGAAAACCCATACGCCACCATTAAGGATCCACCCATCGTGACATGTAAACACTCAGAGAGCAGTTATGTGGAAATGAAATCACCCATTCACAGGGATTCGCCCTATTCAGAAATGCCAACCTCATCAAAGACTAATAAAAATATATATGAAGTTGGTAAGTGTTTGTCTGAGATAACCCAGTAAACTCAGTTCTTCAACAGAAGGAAAAAATAATTATAGCAGTATTCTCTCTTGGGTTTTCCTTTACTGGCAGAAGTCATTAGGATTGGGCAGAATCAAGAGACAATGGTGCTTTATGGGACAGGGACTGGCCAAATTATTGTGTTGATTTTGCTAAGGTCCCAAGTTTGGGATCAAAGAGGCACAGAACCCTTCTGCATGCTTGCTTGTTTTTAAATTGTTTTTTGAGTTTCAAATCCCAGTTGCGAGATTCAGATCTTTTGAAAGTGTTCTTTACAGTGCACTTGGAAGTAAGCCCCAAGTGGTGAAAAGAGTTTGGAAAGGATTTGCCTCTGTGCATGTGTTAAGATGAGCATATGAAACTCTGACTATCAGAACTAGCAGCCTGTTGACTATTGTAACTCGTTTTTCATTGTATCTTCAGAGCCCACCGTCTGTGTGGTCCAAGAAGCCCGTGGTCGTAGTGCTAAGTACAACCAGAATCCATATGACCTGCCTACGAACAGCCACATTCCTAGTCATTATGACCTTCTCCCTGTAAGACACAGCCCTACCCATGGGGCATCTTGGGACAAGCAGTCTTAAACCGACACCCTTCGCTGTTGCAATGTGCTGCAAACATCTCGCACTAAATGAAAGAAACAAAGACAATCCTTTTTTGTTCTGCAATATGCTGACGTGACTTGAAATAGTATTACACAGGGAACCTAACCTAACAGAACATCCGTTTGGGCCAACTGCTGCTGCATGAGATTGAAAAAGATGTTTTTATACAGATCATAGAAAAATAAAGAACCATCACCTCCATACGACTGGAATAATTACTCAAGAAAGCTGTTTACATAGTCCAGTCAAAGATACTACAGACAGTGTTCTCTTAATTGTAAAATGAAAACAAAGCCCCCTAACTAGGTACTAACAGCTAGAGATGTACATTTCAACTGCTCACATAAAGAGACCTTTACTGTTAGAAACAAGATGTCTAAAAAGATACTGGAATATATTTTACATATACATTGTGGAAAAGGATATGCTCAAAAAAAAACAACCCGCAATGACGGCTGTTTAATTCAGCTGATATAATTTGTAAACCTCGGTTCATGTTATCATCATCATCATCATCTCCATTCTGTGTCCATGTCTGTTTTATCCTAGGTAAGTAGTTCTGTAATCAGTTCCTATTTCTACTGGCTGCCAAGATATTTTAGTAGAGGAATGTTACATCTACACAGACCGTGGTTATTCTCAGTGCCTCATGCACAATTTTAGTGATATAAATCTTCACAAGTCTCCAGTGATCTTTACCCATAGAGCTCAGTATGTCTCATGCCCACCATATATAAGAACGGCCATACTGGGCCAGACCAATGGTCCACCTATCCCAGTATCCTATCTTCCAACAGTGGCCAGTGCCAGATGCTTCAGAAGGAATGAACAGAACAGGGCAATTGTTCAGCTATCCAACCCCCGTTGCCCTGCATCTGGCAGGCAGAGGCTCATTTTTAACAAACTGTAGAAGCCTTTGATTGTTGTAGTTGTTTGTCCTTATACAGCTGCTACTTTAGTAGATACAGTGGCCCAGACAGTTAGTGGTGTAAATTGACATGCAGTGACTTCAGTGGAACTCTGCAGATTTACAACAGCTGAGGAGCTGTTCCACTGCGAATGTTGCCAAAATCTAACCGTTTTTGTTGTGCACCCAACCCAGTGCTTTCTAAGCCACCACACGGTTTCTAGACCACCTTTACAAGCAGTTCCCTCATAGCTAAATTAATTGCATACTATTTATAATAAATCCTTTCATTTTATCAGCATTACTGTGTAGCACAACTTTATCCGTCACTGAGTCTACCTGAGATGGCATTAAACAGAGCAGGGATCAGATTTCCTTTTTCAACAGCTGGTTGTGGAATAATTCTCATGAGGTTAGCCTGTGATATGGCTTTGGAATAAGCCTCCCTGACTTTTTGAAACCCTTCTTGACATAGAAAATTGAATACTTGCTGCCAAGCCGTTTCTTGTAGATCTTGAGCATGAAGTAGTATTGAGTAAATATGTAACTATTAGACGTATATGGGAGTAGCAAAGTGATTGCTTCTTAAATATAAAAAGTCTGTTGCACTTTTGCAGAAGAGAAAGGAAAATCAGTTTGTTAAAGCATGGAGTGATTACCAAAAAATACTAATGCAGGAAATAGTGGCCTAAAGGACGGATAGAAAGATTCAGAGCTTTTCATCTCTAGGTCACTAGTTTGAATCTGGCTCCCGCTGGGAGGCACTGGTATCGGCGGACAGGCCTCTGTGAAATGAATTGGTGGTGGCTAGTCTGGTTCCTAGTAGATAGGGGTTTAATGTCTTATGGAAAAGCCCTATTGCAGTTTGACCTCTTGACTCTTAAGAGGCCCTGACCTGAATGTGCTTGGAGAGTGAACTACCCTCTTAGTGCTGGCGTCAAGGCTTAGTGCCAGGCAGTGCAAAGATGCCTGCATTAATGCCGACCCAGCCTGTGCTATGCCTCTGTGCTTCATTACTGTCACTCCAGCACCATGCATTAATTTCTCTTGTCGGGGGGTGGAGAGAAGCCGTGGCACTACAGCATTAAAAATGCTGTAATCTTTCATGGGCGGAGGTGGGCACAAGTTCCCCAAACCCTTTATGCAACTGGCAGTGGCCGCAGTTCAGGCAACTAATCGAACTCCAGAGAGCTCTTTCCCCATACAGTTAGGGAAGCAAATTTTCACGTTGCAAGATAATATACGAATATTTACATGAATGCTGCATGTATGCATGGGGGCAAATGATTGATCAGCAATAGTAATTTTGCTTTCCAGAAAAGCCTTATGCAAGATGTAACTAGACAATTATTTTGTAGGGCCAGGTAGGGATATATTTTACTTAGCGTATAGAAAGACTTACCTCAAATATGAATAAAAAGGCTGTTAACTACATAAGGCTATTGTTAGAAATTTCCCATGTGTCTAGCACTAGCACACGCTGTATAAGCTGCAAGTCTAATTGTATATGTCGTGGTTCTGTACCGTGTGAGATGAGACTCTGGAGAACAGAGATGTGCTTGACTTTTTCAAAGCTGGATTTCCAAACCAAATGAAATGATATGCATAGTTTAACAGGAGGGGAAAAATACATTCTTGTACAGCCTTAGTTTAGAAAACAGACACTGAAATGGTACTACTTTTTTAAAGCAAGACAGATTTGTAATACATTTGTTCACTGTGCTAAGGCATTATACCTTGTACAAAATAAATGGAATCTCTCTCAACGTTCATTTCTCCAACATACTCATTTGCAGCCTAAACAATGCCAGAGGCATGTGCTTTCTCCGTACCACAGCGCTGGTTCCCGAATGGCTCACATATGCCTCCCCAAACATCCCCGCTAGCGTTCAAGCCAAGAGCAAACAATTCAAGTAGAAAAGTTGATTTCAACAGTTCTGAGAGTGGGTCTCAAACCCAAAAAGTAGTAAATCAAGAGAGTAATTCCTGAACCGGGGTTAGTCACATCCTACCGTTAAAGGAACTATCAATGACTGGGTACGTGCCTTTTCCTCAATTGCTCTGGCAGCTCCCACTCACCTATAACCGCTAAATGGAATGGAGCAGCATGATGCAGGCAGAGACTAATCCAGCTCCTAGAGCGCTGTAAGTGCACCTATGAGGTCCCTTTATGATTTTCATGCAGTAAGTTGAGGCTTGGATTCTGCAAATGTACGTTATTGTATGCAGGTGTACGCCCATGGCACTCCACACTGACTCACCAGAGCCCATCCATGCATCGTAATCTGCTATGCTATCACATGAATTAATGCTAATCAGTACATTACAAGGTAAGTTTTGCAGCAGAAAAAGCTACAGAATTAAGCTCTCTAAGGCAGTTAATGAACTGCTAAGTTTTGAGTCTTTCAATATTTGTAATTCAAATTTCCAAAAAAAAATCTTGTTAACTAAAGCTAAAAACCGCACAATCCTTATCTGACAAACCCCACTCACTAAGCTAGTCAACTCCGGAAACTCATCAGGTCTAAACAGCTGGATGTAAGTAATTGTAATAAGGCTCTATAAGACAATTCTGCCCCCTTTCTCATAAGAGCAAGAGCTTCATTACGAATCAAAAGTGGAAACTATTGATGCTTGCAGCACGGTTTTATAATTGCAAAGGTTTAGGCTTTCAACAATGGCTGTTAGTAAAGGCTTTTGGCAGATAAATCCCATTTCATAATTTAATAAAAACGTTAGAGGTCCCACAAAAGGTTATTCAGGTGCTAAAGAGCTACATATTATAATCAAGTCACCTGTGGAGGAGGGAAAGGAAGCAAGAAGATTCAGTGTGTGAGCAAAGCCAATTACACTGCTGAGAGAGTGATCTGTAATGGAAGGCCCTGCTGGGTCATTTGTTCAGTACTGGCTCACAAGGAGGAATGACACCTACTAAATCCTTAAAGGGTCTTTTTGAAGCACCTATTGTATTCCTGATGGGTTTACCCAGCTGAACAACAAACAAGACAAATGCTGCTTACAGTTGGAGGTGGACGCTCACTGCTTAATGTGGTGCTACCTCTTTGGACTGAAACATGTTGCAGAGACAGGAACTACTGGGCAAAGGTTTGCAATGGGTAAGAAATCACAGTTAGTACTAAAAAAGAGCAAAGCTGACTTTGCTATAGTTGAAATATACACAATTTAGTAAGATTTTTCTTTGAAGTATTTCATTAAATTAACTTGTAATTCCATATTGCAGCAAGCCCCGAGACAGGCAGTTTGTTTGGGTTTTTTTTGCCAAGAGTTTCCTGGGTAAGATTCAAGATGTATTTAAATCTTGCCCCGATCATGAAGGTTACCCTACCTTTTTTGGTATCAATAATGCAGCACCACATGTGAGGCAAGTTTAGAGTCACTTCTCATTCTACTGTGAGCCAGGTGGGGAGAAGAGCTGGGCAGCTCTCTGTGAAAATGTGGGCTTTGGTGGGTTTCATTTTTTCTGGCATCAGCAAGGAAATTGTATGTTTTATGTAAGCTATTTTAAACAACAGCGAAGGCTTATGCCAAAGTTAAGCATTAGCATGGCCATCTATTTACGGAGGTGAGTTCTTGTTGAGCTAGAGACTGTCACAGCATGATGAGTTGGAGGGGGAAGCAAAAATGGTTCCTGACCTTGCCATTGATGCTAAAGCTATTTGAGAATGTCATCGCTGGAAATGGTCATATAATTTCAAAATTAACCAGCTCTTATAAGAAATATTATGTGAATACCTCAAAGCCTCTGTGCTATGCATCAGAATGCTCTCCAGCTACCCTACCAATCACGGCTCAGTACTGACGCAAAAGGATGAGTGCCAACTTTTGGATCAGCAGTAGCACTGCCTGCCACACTGGGTTTTCCTTGGAAGTCTACCATCTGTACCAACCAAGCATGCAGCTACATAGAACAGTGCTCACAATCCGTTACACTGGCAAGGTAATACCTTATCCAGTTTTAGTGTGAACTTCAAGAAAAAACTGAAATATAGTTGGCTGTGTTGGATTTGATCTCCCATACTACTGCTAATTTTCTTGGTTACATGGCCATTATTTGAAAGGAAAAAAACTTGTAGAAGCTGTTTACAAGTAAAAATGATGGGACCACGTAGCAGGCACAAAGTATGGCTGAGAGCACAAAAACTACAAGCTGCCAAATTGTGACTGCGAAGTGCACTAAAACAGAGGGCCTAGACTCAACACTTCAACATGCACAGGCGAGAGATATAATTGGGCAGCACTGCCCCTTCCTTTTCAGTTGCTTTAGGTATACTTCAGTTGTACTTTTGGACATTCTTCCACTACAGTGCATCCTTAGTTGCATTCAAAACATGTATCCTTAAAGACCCATTATTTTGCATTAATAAAATCAAGACAAATTGCAGTTCCCAAAGAAATGCCCAGGACACCCTATGGAATAGTCCCCTGTAATTCTTTATTATCATGAATGACTATTTTAAATCAATCTTTAAAAAATGAATCAAGTTACACAACGTGCATAAAATACAAAGTAATTTACAAATAGATCCGATAGCATCTTGAAACCGATACACTAACCAGAGGAAAGGATTTAAAAAAAGAAACGATTGACTACAGCAATGCCTTCTGTGTGCCTTACACATCATGAGCACCGCAAGACAGAAAGGTTGGCTAAAATGCAGCAATTTGTGCATGCCCACACACAGATAATCCAGGTTGATTGTATCAGTATCTAAGGAATTTTTCTCTCTTTCAAATACTGCATTTAAGTGCTAATAACACAAACCATTTAGTGGAGAATTCTGGGATGAGAAAGCATTATGCAGTGCTTTCAAAAGTGTAGTGACAGAAGGCACAGTTCACAACCACATCATCACTGAACAGTTTAAGTCAACTGCTGACTGACTTGTATTGAAATCAGTCAGTCTATTGGCCATACGCACGTTCAGTAAGGAAGCTATTCCAGTTTATACTAACCGCTACTACCAATGGAGTGTTGCAGGAGTCCTTTATAAATCCTTCAGATACCATGGAAGTTAGTGCCCCCCTGGCATTAAGCATGTTCAAATATAGCGTATGGGTATGATACAATATCCCTCAAGATTCCTACTCATTGTGGAAAGGAAGAACTTCCTCATTTCCTGATACTGTCAGCACCATGGAGTACAATTCCTGGGCAACACAAAGAGTTGCAAGTTCCAATAGTAGAGAGCAAAGTGACTCTGTTATTTAGCTCATGTTGCTTTGTCTTATTTCACAAGAGGCACCTTGAAGGAGCTTCCCCCCATTATCTTGCAGTTCAGCTTCATAGCAGCATTGCCTAACATGGTGACCTCATTGGCACAGCTATTACAATTCAAGAGCAATTTACAATTGCACATAGTGAAGTCTGCAGCTTATTTGCAAAACAAGAATCTTTTTTGCTATAATAAAAAATGCACATATCTTGACCGCCTCACGATGTAACCAAAACATTTAGCTTACCTGTAAAATTGCATTTCAGAGCAATGGGTGTTTCATAAGCAATTTCTGGATGCAAGATGTAACAGCTGGAGGTGGGGAAAGATGATCTAGTTTAAACAGCCGAGAGGTATTCACTTTAACATTGACAATAATGGTTTTGGGAAGGTCCGAATTAACATTTCTGATCTTGATTACAAAAAGACATTCTAGTATCCCAACTAGTGGTCGTCATGTCAAAAAGTAATCAATTAGAATTTTAAACACTTTATTAAACAAAGACTGAGTCAGTTGTGAAAATGCTGCAGCCATTTGGAAACAATAATGATTTTAACACTAAAATCAAAGCCTTAAGACATGAGAAAATCAGAAGGAATAAGAAGAAGTAATTGAACACAAAGTAGTAACCATAAGAATTACAAATATATTTAAATTTTGGAGCTGGGGAATATACACAGACTTAGGAAAGAAGAAACAATTCTTATATATTCTGACAGCACTGCATCTTTGGTTTGTTTTCAGTGGTCGGTGGGACATGGATGGGAACCACATTGTTGCTTGGAGACATATCGTTTTCACGTCTGTCTGACATTTGCTTCTGAGAAACAATACGATAGATCTCTGGAAAACAAGAACAAGAACCAGTTACTCTGCACATATTTTCAATCCCAGAGGCACCAATAAGTTATTCAAGTTTAGCATCTTCTGCGTTTATTACATAAATCAGCGAAGTTTGCCAATACCTCATAACAAAATGAGAAGGACAGCTGTGGAGGTAACATCATACAGGTATCTTCACAATCAGTTAATCTGTACCACCACAGTTCTACTTCCCTGTGACCAAGGCAGAGAATTTTCTTTTTACAAAGCTATTTCTAGTTCCCTAACCCTTTGTTTTTATTGTTAATTGCTTTGAAAATAGCGACTGAACAGCCAGAACGTGCTACCAAGAGATTTAGGTGATGGGAGACTGAGGTGCCCATGCTAGTTTTTATGAGCTGTTTACAGCTTTTGGTCCGAATACTCTAACGTTGTGGCTATATCTGCGGAGTCTAGCAGGGCTGAATGGCGCTGATTGGCTGCTACATTCTCACCTTTTTGAGGGGGCTCAGAGGGACAGTTGCTCTTCTACCCCAAAGACCCTCATGCCTATCTTATGTCTGATGTATTTGCTGGTGGGAGAAGCAGTCTTTAATAAAACAATTATTTAGGAGTGGTCAGAGTATGGAACAGGCATGGTTTAGGTTTAGATTCAAGACACATACAACATGGGGAGTTACAGAAACTACTCCATATCCGAACAGCAACGATCTGACTTGGAAGCTAGAAACAAAATTTGGACTCCACACTGAAAGAAAAAAAAACCCAAAAAACCCCCCCCAAGCTTAAAATGGAAAGCTCAGCTCAAATTCTTGTGCCATTCCTAGTGCCTTGGAGGTGCAGCACACACTTGGATTTGAGGGCTCACCTCAAAATGTCCTGGAGTTAGTGGGGCTATAGCAGATCATCGCCATTAAGCATTTCTGCAGCTGTAGTGAGAGTGCGTCTCAACTGCTCGAAGGGAAAGAAAGGACAGTACAACCATGGGCAGCACCTGGCTTTAGAAAGGAAACTTACTACTTGCTTCAAAACAGAGCAGTCAATGGGAGAATCTCTTGCAAATTCTCGTTCAGAACGACAGAACTCTTTCAAGCTTTTCCTGGGTAAGTGGAAAAGGTTTTTGCGCTCAGTCCAAAGCTACCCTGAGGATCTGATGTTCTACATCGGATTTCAAACAAGAGGGAAGCATGCCCGCTGGTGCTCCCTAGTGCCCTGATGGCCATGCACACTGCTACAGCCACTAGAATTGCTCTGCTGGGAGCAGATGAAAATAAATTAACTCCTCCACACTACACAGTGCAGCTGTACGAGTACCGTGTGAGTTACGATGGCTGGAGCATAAGACATTTGCACTTTACTCTTTCTTCTGAGGCACCATGAGGAAAAGAATAGCTCAGCAAATAACCCTAGCTGCATAGAAAGCTGTGGGCTGAGTTCTTTTGGCAGGTCCCAGTCAGTTATCATATGACAATTGCCTGACTAGCATCTTCTTTAACCCAAACCAAGAAATATTTCCTCCACAAAGGAGTAGCATTTGTTCGAACAGCCTGACATTTCAACACAAGTATATTGAGCAAGCGTGCAGATAAGTAACATTTGCTGCTAAGGGCTGAATACGCACAGCTCAGGTCTGCGTCTGTGGCTAATGGGAAGTGCTGGCATCAATGAGTTATAAAGAGGGCTTTGATAAAGGGCAGTGCATAGTTTTAAACAAGTTGTGAACGAAGTTAAACCTCAGCGAATGCAGTCACCAATGCACTGAAGAGGGAAGCCAGACCTGAAGTTCTGCAGAACAGACAGCACAGCTGCATACAGCCGTGTGAATATAGCCTGGCAAACAGACAAACATCACATGTGCACAATGCGCGAGGCTTGTGGCTAATACAAAGAAAATACCAATATTCGGTCAGAGAAGAGCAGGAAGTTGGAGATTTACAAGTGACATCCCACATCTCATTAAATAGAAGAGGAAGAACCTGTTTGGATCATCTCAGTTTAACACATCTGGCGACACAAGGGAGTTGCTGATATAAGCAAACCCAACAGCTGCCACACCTAAAGAAAGGGGGTTCTGGTTTCAGACTTACTGAAGTTTTCAGTCATGTCTTTCCAAAGCACCCTGCAGTAGAATTAACCGACTCTTGTGCACATGAGCAAATTCAAGCTGGAAATGGGGTGAACTTACAGTGAAACACATTCTGCCAATAGGTCACAGCACTTAAGAAGTCCCCAGGATTCTGCAATGCTATGTTGCTGAGATAGCAATGCTAAAGGCCCACGCTCTGAGTTTATACAGCAGACTTGGTATGAGACATAAGCCAAAACCCACACACCAGACCAGCTCCCAAGGACTACGTGGGAAGTTTTTGTCTTAGATCGCACATGTAAGCTCATCACGCAACAGCATCTCCTTGTCCTACAGCATTCAAGCTCTCTCACCAATACCCAAGAAATGGATGGCATTTTGCAGTCTCATGCACAGTTTATTCATCCGTTGGGTGCTGAAATTTACCTTCATCTGACACGCAAGACCTAGAACCTCCCCTCTGCATGGTAGTGTCCCATGGCGTGAGCAGCAGAGGCACTCAGGGCTGCCCAAAGATCATCAACACATGCAGGCTATGCTATACAACTGGCCAGTCCCTAAGGATTGCTCTCTGCTGAAGATATGCAGGATAGAAATTAGTGCTTTACACTCCATACAGCAACAACGAAAGCCAAGTCCCTAGTAACTGCTTAGTCAGTAGCACGTGTCACTACAATTGGCAATTTCTGCTCAAGACAGGCCTTAGACTGTAACAGGGCTGGGAAAGTCACATTCCTATGAGGGGAACCTTGCACAAGGCCTGTGTAGGCCACTATGTTCTCAGGAGCGTTGCACTCTTTAAACAGGAAAATCCCTAGACTGATTGTCAGTGGGGGTCCCCACACAGGAGTAACCATACAAATCACTAGGTGAGAAGGAATATCCCCAAAAGGAGGACAGAGCAACAAGAGGTTGATTTGGGATGGGGGGGGATAGACAACATGGTACACACTTGAGACGAGATTCCCATTTACAATAAGGCCACTGTAAACTGCTCTGGCCATGCAAAGGACTTTACAGAGGATGTAGTTATAACAAATAGCCACTATAAGGGCCCCTTGCATGGCCAGAGCAGTGTGAAACAGTGCCCCTGAGAAACGAGCCCTCAAGGTCTAAATGTTGCCTTGGTAACAATGCTATTTGGATCAGCTGCAGAAGGAAAGGTGCGATACCTGATTTGGTAACAGTGCAGAACCTGTACTCTGGATCTGCTGAACCCTGCATCAAGCTGGACACTCAGCGTGTACCAGCTTCTACTCCATCTACACCCTATCATGAGCAACATCAGAACAGCCATACTGGGTCAGACCAATGGCCATCTAGCCCAATGTCCTGTTTTCCAACAGTGGCCAATGCCAGGTGCTTCAGAGGGAGTGAACAGAACAGGTCATCATCAAGTGATCTGTCTTATCACCGATTCCCAGCTTCTAGCAAACAGCAAACCCTGCTTATCCTGGCTAATAGCCATTGATGGACCTATCCGCCATAAATTTATTTAGTTCTTTTTTGAACCCTGCTATAGTCTTGGCCTTCACAAGATCTTTTGGCAAGGAGCTGCACAGGTTGACTGTGTGCTGTGAGAAGAATTACTTCCTTTTGTTCATTTTCAACCTGCTGCTTATTGATTTCATGGGTGACCCTAATTCTTGTGTTATGCGTAAATAACACTTATTTACTTTCTCAATACCAGTTGTGATTTTGTAGATCTCTATCATATCTTCCCCTTAGCCGTCTCTTTTCAAGCTGAAGAGTCCCAGTCTGATTAATCTCTCCTCATATGGAAGCTGTTCCATACCCCCAATAATTTTTGTTGCCCTTTTCTGTACCTTTTTCTATTCCATTATATCTTTTTTTCAGCTGGAGTGACCAGATCTGCATGCAGTATTCAAGAGGTTGGCATATCATCGCCTCTTTATAAATCCATATGATATTTTCTCTTATTATGTATCCATTTCCTAATGATTCTGTTAGCTTTTTTGACTGCCTCTGCACATTGAATGGATGTATGCAGAGGACTATCCACAATGATTTCTGAGTGGTAACAGCTAATTTAGATCTCATCATTTTATATATATTCTTGGGAGTATTATTTTTTTTAATCAACATTGAATTTCATCTGCCATTTTGTTGCCCTGTTACCCCATTTGATGAGATCCCTTTCTAACTCTTCACAGTCTGCTTTGGACTTAATTAACTTGAGTGGTTTTGTAGGATCTGAAAAGTTACACTACCTCACTGTTTATCCCTTTTTCCAGATCATTTATGAATATGTTGAACAGTCCTGGTCCCAGTACAGACCTCTGGGGACAACACTATTTACCTCTCTCCATTCTGAAAACTGAAGCTAGGGAAGGGCTGGAGAACACTGAAATTGGCCTCACTGATCCTATGTATTCTAGAGAAATGGCTGTAGCTGTAACCAACACCAGTTCAGCTCCAGTGCAGTTAGCAATGTTGGGACCCCTACAGGCTGGGTGCCAGTGCTTTGAAGCACCATGTCAGACCAGCTCTGTGGCCGAGCATTCAGCATCTCTGCTTCTATGCATCACATCTGTTACTAGCCTGTGCGGTTTCAGGTTCATTAGGCTCCGATCTGATTTGCTTTGTACAAGAATAAAAAGAAGAGCTGCACCCTCAAACACCCTATTCACAGAGATATCAGGGACATAACCCTTTGCCAAGAGTAAACTGTGCAGAGTAAGTAGGGCTTGGATGGCAGCAACCACATTTTGAATGTGACCTGCTTGAAGTTCCTCCCCTTCCCCCCGAAATCATTAGTAGGGTTTGGCTGCAAAGAGGCAGCTGTGACAAGCGTTATCAAGAATTTTACTGGCAGAACATTCATCCTTCACATGCCAGCTGAAGTGTGGATGTAGGCAACCTGCTGCTAATGTATTTACTTCATTTTCTCTCCCTGACAGAGGAGCTCAACTAGAACAAGCCACATGCTCTCTAATCAGCAAAAGGGTTTCCTCAAACATGATCCAACTCCCCCCCGTACAGGATGCCCGAGAGTTCTTTATCTAAAATGCTGTCACCACAGCACACAAGGAACGGTTACAGTTGTTGAGCAGCAACCAACCTTCCAGAAGCCATTGAGGACAAGATTTGATTCACTCATTCTCTGATTACGATGTGCACCTCATAAAGGAAAATTAAGCAAGGAAATAGAACTTCTACCACTTATAATCCAAAACAACTTCTTGAATCAAAGATGTTGATAAGGGCACATAAAACAAAGTAATACAGGCCGCTTTGAAAACAGCCTCAATTCCCCAAGAGATAAATTGCTTTCCCATGGCAACAACAGGACACTAGTCTGTCACCCTGAGCTATGTACATAAGATGGCAGCCCAGTCAAAAAGCCATACTTTTTGCCTTAGAAAATGCCTTTATGGAATAGTATAGTGCAGCAATAAACTAGGGGTAATTTGCTGATGAGTTAACACAGAATTTGACAGCTTGAAAGTCACTTTGGAAGAAACCAACCTACACAGCATTCTAACTGCTGAATTTCCCGATTTATTTTTCTTTACAGTGCTAGAGCTGAACTAATAAGAGAAGCTAAATACCAACACATGTGCCAAGGGTCCTTACCCCACCCAACAGTGAAGATGGAAAGCCAGCGTAGCTGAAGAGCAGCTGTTCAGTTTGAAGTGTGGAACACATCGATAAACACTCTCTTTGGTAGCGCACACATTTTGACCTAGAATCTGATCACACGCTGAAATGTACATGACTCTGGGACGTGGTGAGGACATTCGAGAATGGGTTGCCGGGACCTGGCGGAGGGCAGTTAACAGGATTGCTTCTTTCAGCACAGTTGGGCAAAATGTGCATTCCCCAGAGTGAACCTTGCAAACTGTCTGAAATGGAAGTGGACGAATGAAGATAGGAATTCCAACTAACTTGCTAGTACCTATCTATTGCTATCTGCCTATTACACTTCAATCACTCCCCCGCTGCACACCAGAGATGGCATCAGCAGAGATATGATGTGCTGCCTCAGGTTTTCCAGTTTTGTAGAGTTTACTCTTTCAACCTTAATTTTAGTATTCAGAGCAATCAGCACCGACTGGTCTGAAGTTTTTAAAAGAGGAGACAACTGAGAGCAGAAATTGGACATCAGGATTCTTGCATGCTAATCCCAGTTCTGCCGCCAGCTCTAAATGGACCCGAGTAATTCAATTCACCTCCCTGGGCCTCAGTTCACCTATCTGTAAAATGGGTACACATTTACTATACAGGGATACTAAGGGATTTGGGGTTTAATGTATTTCAAGAACCTCCAAGAAACACTAAAAATTTAATTTTGATTGCAGTAATAATTACATCTTATATTAAACAAGAAATTCATGAAGTAGAGAATGTCTGTCTCAAACATGTTGCATTCTTCAAAAAGTCCATGAAGCTTTGTTAACCAGTTCTGCACGCCTACCAACAAATAAGGGAAATACCCAAATACCCTTCTTGGCAAAATGTGCAAACTACCTAGGAGTCACCAAGGACTGCTTCACTGTACATACAACAGATGTAAGCTCAGACAAGATCAATTGCAGTAAGTAATTGTCCTGCCTCAAAGTGATCTCCAAGGTAATTCATTAATGTTGAATGACTGTGTGCAAGGTACCTCTTCTCACATTTGCACATTCTCATAAAGCTGCTGAAGTCTGTTCCTCTTCCGTGCATTTTAAAGACACAACGTATTAAATTTTCTGGCCAATGCACTGGCATTTTCCAGGAAGGAAAAAATTCAAACACAGCTTAGTGCCTGCTACCACAGGAGTCGGGAGGGCTGGGGTGCTGAACAATACAAGGACGAGTATATTTTAGAAGTAGGACTGCAACTCTTACCAGGACAGGTCAGGTAGCTAGGCACAGGATAGATGCAAAGGTATATGGACTAAAGTCACTGCAGAGTACAGTGGCAGGGGCACTCCAGAGGAGCTGGTTGCAGATGTCTGATAGGAGCAGGACTGGAGTAGAACCAATGTAGATTACAGCATTTTAGCGAGCCCTCTGGGCTGCCCTAATCTGCACTGGCTGGCTATGGCGCACAAGGGGCAATCAACCAAGAAATTGCCAGAACTCAACATGCTGTGGGCAGCCATGGCTCCTCTTGCCCCTCCATGTCATGGATTGCAAGAGATGGGGTTCCAGATGGCTATGCTGGCCCTGTGCCTGTTTCTAATTCACACACACACACACACCTGGCCACTTTCCAGCCCCTGTGTACTGCTGGTGCAAAGCAGAAGTAATTTAAAGTACTTGCATAGCCTCCATCACCATAATATCTGAGTGCCTCGCAACCTTTAAGATATTAACCCTCCTGTGAGGTAGGGTAGTGCTGCGGTCTCCAGCTTTCACAGATGAAGAGTTGCAGCAGAGAGATTAAGTGACTTGCCCAAGATGTCTGTGACAGAGCAGCGAACTGAACCCAATTTTTCCCAATCCTAGGCTATTGCTGAAACCAGCAGACTAGAGAACGTGGTACATGATCTCCAAATCTAGGGAAAATTGCATTTTAAATGGCATGCAAACTGCAGCTCCTCATCGGAGCAGCACACACACAGACCGTACAAAGCACTGCAAGGCTCACCTGTTAGAATAGTCTGGAAAGCAGCTTCCACGTTCGTAGAGTCTAACGCAGACGTCTCAATAAATGACAAGCCATTCTTTTCTGTGTGGAGTGAGAGATCACAAATTACAGTGCAGGCAGCACAAGTGATTCCCATCTAGCAGTCCTGGGCCAGAGAGATTTATTGCAGTTTTGTTGAAAACCTTGTGTCCCAATACAAGAGTAGTCTTGAAAACAAATGTTCTCTTTTCTAAAGGGTGCAAGGAGAACAGTGCTATAAGGAGAGTAGTCCGTCCCCTTACAGATAGTAGGGCCTAGGGGGTCAGCCAACGCTAGTGCTGCACGTGGCCCTGTTAAGGTTTGGGGAGTTCTGAGGTACTCGAGGCATGGGACAATACTTTGCATGTGGGGAAAGAGTATGCTGCTGTTCCTTTAAGGATCTGGGACCAGAGCCTTGTAGAGGGCGGGGCAAGGCTCTCTGCTCTGCCAACCAACCAGGACCAGCTCTGGGGTATATGTTCTGCTTTCTCTGTCAGAACACAGAGCTGCTACCAGGAGAAGGTTGCTGCCCAGGAAGCTCTCCAAACCCAAGGAGAAAAGGACTCAGGTAAGAAGGGCCAGCTGGGGAGAAGCTGATTAGAGGCCACAGCTGGTCTCAATTAACAAGCACAGCCCTGCTTGTTGCATGGTGGGCTCCTGTGCCAAGGAGGGAGGAACCTGGCAACCCCATGAAGGAGGCTGGGGGACCCCTGAACCTAAAGGAGAACTCTTGGGGGGGGGGGGAAAGCCAACTGAACTAAAACTAGACCCCAAGAGAAGGTCAATATTGTTTAAAGACTGGATGAGGGTGATTTATTTCTGAATTCCACAAGAGGGGGAGCTGAAGGGACCATGCCATGAGACACTGGGATGACAACCTGCCGCAAATGCCCAGGGTCAGTATTTATAGCACTGCTACACAGTGGAGAAGGAAGGGGGGGGACTTCCAGGATTATTCCTCACCTAGTCCCTTTTTTCTGCCCTGCCACAGCAACACTGTGACATAACTTCCATGAAGCATTGCCTCCTTCAAGATCTCCTAGCTCTGAAGGGGTAAGATGAGGGTGTTGTTCCAGTGTCATGTAAAGATGAGCATGGCTCCCCAACTTTACCCCCATTCCCAAGGTATTATGGCTCCTTACTTCAGTGTCACCAAAGCAGTAGGGTGTTCATCTCCTCAGGCAATGAGGGGTCACTCAGAGTGGGGGAAGGGGCAAGGAGCTGGTTTCTTCCATTCTCTCAACTTCATGTTTGGATGTTCAGAAGTGTTTCAGGAAAGGAAGAAATCCCTCTCAAAGCTGCCCCTTTGACATTAATTTAGCTTAATAAGGACTATCTCTGTCAGAGGTGGATGAACCTCAGGGATTTAAAATGTAGTTTCCAGTGTCCTCTACCCACAGGCAAACATCCTCACTTGGCCACAAGCTGCGTGCAAGCACCTGCATAAAATCAGTGCTTAACTACTATTCATGCAGGGAACCCAAATCCACATTCCAGGACAAAAGAAACTTGGCCTGAAACTTATTTTATGAAGCTGAAAATGACTGATCAGGACAGGTGACCCCAGAATTTAACTGCACGTCTGAGATGATCAATAATCCCTTCTGGACTTAATCTATAAGTACATGAGACAAGGCTCTCACTTGACTGAAAGGCCTTATCAGTTGGTCTTGGTAGCTGCTGGGAGGGGAGGGGGCCTCTAAATGAGTTAAACAATCCATATCTGTATAGGTGCCTTCTTCAATGCTGTGTCTACAGCTGTAAATCAAAATCAAGGATGGCTGGAGGGCTACACTGAGTTTTAAGCATCCCTGAGCATTGGGAGCTCAGGAACACACCAGACAATGTATCTAGGTTTAAATGGATACTGTCCCTGCACAAATGCATTGACTGATCCTATGGAACGGTATCAGTCCTACTGCCATTAGGCTGCTTGCTGAGAGAAAAGCAGTGATGTCGATGGGGAAGAGTGTTAATAATGGGCTGAGAGGGCAAATACCAGCTTCTTCTTTTGTTCTTTAAAAGCTTGTCTGTATTAGGGCACAAAGAAGAACTCAAATCCCTAGCAAGGGGCTACCATCAACCAAATACAGTTAGTTAATCTACTAACCTGCAAAAGCTCTGGCCTCATCTGTAGGGACTGCCCTCAGGTGACGCAAGTCGCTCTTGTTACCCACCAGCATAATGACAATGTTACTATCAGCATGGTCCCTCAGTTCTTTCAACCATCGCTCCACGTTTTCATACGTCAGGTGCTTGGCAATGTCATAAACCAACAAAGCCCCAACAGCCCCACGGTAGTACCTGTGGGCAGACAGGTGTATATTGAATCAACAGTAAACAATATGATTGAAACAGTCCTCCTCTGTACTGTAACAGAAGCTGACTGTGCTATTTGACAACCCATTCTGGAAATAAATAGACCCAATTTCATTCTGTTATCGCTTACCTTACACTTAAGCCAGATTTCACCAGACAACTATTCGAATAAGCTAGGTTACTGGATGGTGACTAGTGTTGTCCACTTCAGAATCATTAGGGGTTCTGCTTTTAGGCTAAACCTGATAAAGCCCCAACAGTACAAAAAACTGGTAAGAGATTATAAATAGTTTGCAGTTAGCTGGGTCTCCAAGCTCTTTACGCAGTGGGCTGGTAATATTGCCCCTTAAAGATGGGCAGAGAAGCAGACAAGGTGACTTGCTCAGGGACTGGCAAAAAACCTGGGGCTTTGGTGGGATTCCAGGCTTCCAGCCATCTATTCTGGACATCTAATGTACTTTAAGATCCCAATGTCCCATTTCCTCCCACCAATATTAAAATGGTTTGAGGTCTAACAGACCCGAGTAGCCCCAAACTCGCAGTACTTCTCCTGGGGCCCAGATTAATCTAATTCAAAATTATTGTTGAGAGATAAAACACTGAAGACAATTTTTACTCCTGAAACCACAGATGCCAAGGACTTGAGATTTCATTATGGCACTAAAGATTCTGAGTTCTAATTTGCCTCAGATTCAGGAAAACTAAAACCAAACACTATTTCTATTAAAAACATACACTGATTTAAGTCTATATTCTGTGACTAGAGAGAGGATTTATACTATGCATAACACTTACGCTGACGTTATAGCTCGGTACCGTTCCTGTCCTGCTGTGTCCCAGATCTGAGCCTTTATGGTCTTCCCATCAACTTGAATGCTTCTTGTTGCAAATTCCACTCCAATAGTGCTTTTGCTTTCCAAGTTAAACTCATTGCGAGTGAATCGGGACAGGAGATTACTCTTGCCCACACCAGAGTCCCCAATAAGTACAACTAAAGACAAGATGAAAGTGTAATCAGAATTGGACACCTATTCAAATATACTGAGCATTTTTTTGTAATTAACTTTATTTACTGAAACATTTACTTTTCACAATGAGTTGTGGGCAAAAGGCGGCAGCAAAGCCACCTGTTTTAGTGCACCCTTCCAAAGAAGTGGAAAGACCAAATCCACCATCATTTGGACAGGCTCTGAACTTCACTTTTTTACCCTGATTAAATTCAAATTTAATCTTCAACAGAATAGTAAGATACTCCATATTTATCTAGGTACTTATATGGCTGATGACCATAATATCCAAGCACCTTACAAGGGCCAACAACCTGGATTTCACATCACGGTGATTCCTGAATTAGTCAGTTGAAGTTTGCCAATTATGTTTCTGTAACAAGAGTCATGTGGGGCCAGACCCTGGCCCTCAGCTTCATCTCCTTTTTGGCGGAGGATCACAAGCTTCCCCAAGGAGAAAGTCAGGGATTCCTGGCACCAGGGGAATCCCTGATATGCAAACAACCAACATTGTCACCACCTTGGGCCTGACAGGTTGCAAGCAAAGCCCCGGCCTAACACCTTCAGCAATCCTCTGCTGGTACAGCTGTCTTTAGGTGCTGCTTTAGCCAGTATAATTTAGAGCAGCCCATCATGCCACGGGCTGTTTTGGGCCTTTGCCCAGCTCCAGAATGAGTAGAGCAGAAAGCTATCTTAGAGCCACATCCAGCTCATCCAAATACAGGAATCTGGCCCCTTAGGACTACACTAGAAATCTCATGCCACCTATGGTTCCAGGATTCAGTTGTGGTTACATTTGCAGAAGAAAGGAGACTGTCAGAAGGTACAAAGTCCAATTCCTAGAGCAAGTGAACCTCCTGTGAGGGTTATTTGGAGCATGCTGTGCTGATGAATTTAAAGACATTGGTTTGGGTATAACCTTAGGGCTCACAACACAGTGGACCTGACATGTTCAAGCCCTCATGCCACTCCTTTGATTCACAGCAACAATGGCCCAGTGGGGTGATCATGTGCCCTGGCAGTGATAAAACACTGCACTGATAGCAGGGAAAATAAACAGAGGATAAATAATGGCCTAGAGAAGGAAGGCAGATTGACTCACTCCTGCCTCAGAGGTTAAGCCAGCAAAGGAGAGCCCACAATTGGATGGCAAGTGATTTTGCTGGGCAGCACTTCTTTTTAAAATCTTCAGTATTTGCTCATAATGCCTCAGATTTACCATTACAACCAGAAAACCTGAGGTGTTGCTGCACAAGCACGTTGAGGACACCTTCTGAAATATTAGCACTCTTGTAAAATATAAGAAGAGTGTGATGGTTTAATTAAACACAGCTCAACTATTAACCAAAAAACAAAACAAGCCCAGGCTAAGTTCTAAGTCTGCAGAGTGAAAACTCCTGCTGCAGCTTGACATGGCAGTCTTTCCAGATACTGTCCACTGTCTGAGTCTTCTGCACCTAACTTAAAAAAATGCAAAAACCAACACGGGTTAGTAGAATTTTCCTTTATAATAAAGGTCATACCACCAGTGAAACACCTACTAAACTCCCCCCACAAAAAGCAACGCCCCTAGCTTCAAGAATGGCCTTAGAAGGAGTACTTCATTAAAACATCTTTCTGGTTTCCTTTACCAGCTGATTCAGCAAGAAGTCAACCATACTGCAGAAGTTGTACACAGCATAAGGTGTGTCTGTTAACCATTTGTTTATGCAGATACCAGGTGGTTTTAGGCTTGTGACATACACATTGAGCTTCTGTTTCAAATGTATTTTATTCAAGCATGACCTTCAGTATTGTCAAATTTCAGTTGTCCTCCCATAGCTGATTTACTAACATAGGAGATCAAGGACTGTAACAACCCGGATTCAAGGGACAAGCCATTTAATTTCTGTCAGCATCACCTGACAATTTACCATGGGGTTTTTCTTTTGTTGCCAAAACTCAATAGCCAACAGGATTAATGCAATCTTTGGATGCATAAACACGGGAATTTCAAGTAGTTGACAGAGGTTTTCACCTCTGTTTGGTACTGGTGCAACTGCTGCTGGAATACGGTGTCCACTTCCAGTGTCCACAATTTGAGAAGGATGTTATAAATTGGAGAGGGTTCAAAGAAGAGCCATGAGAGTGATCAGAGGATTAGAAACTGTAAGGCAAGTTGAGAGACTCAGAGCTCAATCTATTTAGTGTAACAAGGAGGTTATGGTTAATTAGTCCATAAATACCTACATGGGTAACAAATATTTAATAAGGCTCTTCAATCTAATAGATAAAGGTATAACATGATCCAATGGTTGAAACTGAAGCTCGAAAGTTCAGTCTGGAAATAAGATGTAAATTTTTAACAGTAAAAATAATGGCGAGTGGTAAATTGAGTCATGGTGGATTCTCCAATCACAAACAACTTTAAAATCCAGGTTAGATCCCCCTCAAAAGAGCTGCTCTAGGAACTATTTTGGGGACCGTCTATAGCCTTTATTATACAGGCAGCCAGATTAAATTTTCATAATGGTCCCTTTTTGCTTTAGAATCTAGGAATGTATTTTGGCAAGTTTAGATTGTTTTTAAATAGCATCACAATGACAGAAGTTACATACTGGAAATTATTGAGAGGGGGAACCCTTCAAATCCTTTTTTTCCAAGTTCTCACTCACATAACAATCAATACCTATCATCCAATTGTTATGCAAGGGATTGAAGAGTTTTCTTGTTTAGATAAATTTCTGCTTTATCCAAGTTTCCTATTCCTAGCAGGTTGTGTAATATGACCCTGTAGCATGGATATCAGCTAGCTGAGCCATCCCGGCTCCCACTACCAATATTTTTGCTATTTTTTCCTGAGTATTAAACATGAAAAACCACAGTCATTCCACAAAACTTGGTCATTGTCATTTGTGCTGTGGTTTTCCCTCAGCTAGTCTGAGTCCAATGCTGTTACTAACATCATGAGCAGTTCCTGTGCTGAGTTCAAAAGGAGCTACAGTGATCCAATTAAGTGAAGAAATATCTGACTCTTCCCCCCCATCTCTGTATTTTCGCCACTTAATTGGGCTATTGTAGTTCCTCTTGAACATGGCAGGAAAACTTTGCACAACATCAGCCAGTCTAAGAACCAGCTGTAAAACAGAGCGAGACAAAGCAAAGGCAAGATTATTATTCTTTAAAACTGTTGAAGCTTTTCATAGCTAACACAGATATTGAAAACTAAATTTGCTAACACTTTAACTCTTCCCTCCCCACATACCCACTTCAATTCTGGCATTTTGATAACATCAAATATCCTCATGAATCCTTAACACATATTAACATTTTAAATCATTCAGAAGCTTGGATCCCATGCTTTCAGATAGTGCATAGCATGTTTCTAGCTCCAGAAGTTATTACAGCCACTAAAGTTCTGAACTGAAGTGTGGGAGAAACAATTATAATCAAAGTGTAATTTTAACCCATCAGGGCTGGAAAGTAATGCTGTACGCAATGTTGGGAGTTTCCCAGGGGTTTTAAGGGCATTAGCAGTCACTGATCTAGGATGTAAGACAGTAAGTTCCATGCTTTGGACCACTCTATAGCTGAACATGGCAAATGGGATCCCAGCAGTATCACTGTAGAGACAGAAGAAGAAAGAGAAGGCATGTGGGGTTTTTGTTTGTTTCTTTTTAACAAGACAACAACAGCAACTCAGGCTTATAGAACAATCTGCACATTAAGGTTGGGCATCTGAACTGGTCAGAGCTCTCACAGCAGGAGGAGAGGCCCAGAGTGTTTCCATAACCTAGTTTCCCAAGAGCCACTTCCTTTCTTAAGAGTTCAACTCATTACTCTTCACTAGCAAACAAATACAGTATTTTTAAAAGACCTTTATACCAAGTGTTTTCAAGTTGACACTTCATTTTTAGTCAACTTTTCTGATTGCAAAGAACTATTTTCTCCTTTGGGAGTTCACTCGCCCCTGCCAGGTTGCTATATCTTATTGTTACTTGTGAATTAAGGTAAAAAATATGGCTGTTTTTATCAATGTGAGATCAGATCTTTAGGAATACTTATAGTTAACTACTGTGCAACCGGGAAAATAGATTATACTTTTGTTAAATCATACTGAAGTCTACTGTAATAGCAACTGAACTGTAGATAGGAGACTGCTTTCTTGTGAAAGATAGTTAAAGAAATCAGACCAGGCCTAAAACCCTGATATGCATGTCGAAGGATCTAGAAGATAAAGTTAATGAAAATGAGATACCAGTTTCTAACAGTTGGTCATCTTGCTAAAAGGCAGTCCTTATCAGATTTGTTTAGCTAGTCCAATTAATGTTAGAATGACACTGAGCACTTGTACAACATATGACACGAATAACAATTCAGCTAAATGTTAATGTTTTTACTATTGCTACTGTCACACAAGTCCAGTATATCTGTGGACAAATTGAAATTCCTTTAGTAGTAGGCTTTTCATGAAGCCTAAGGCACTGAATTTATGTATGTTTAAAACCTGTACAGAACTCAATCTAAAGAATCTATAAAAAAAATATTAAGATGAAAAGCCAATGACAAATCTACAGAACTTTTGTTTCCATGTTTAAACCTCCACCTTAAAATTTTAAAGCAACCATTTTCTAAAATGTTTCCACTAGCTAGTTAAATTGTATTCTCAGACTCCAGTTGAAATATTGATGGTGAAACCAGAACTACAAATTTGCATGGATGATGTATCACTGAGATTCATTTCTTTATAGCCCCTTTCTAAAAGAATCCCAAAAGTATTGAAAGAGATGTATTGAAAGTAATACATATCATTTCACACATTAATGAAGTACAGCCACCTCTGGGATGGAACACAACAGCTGTTTAACAGCTAACAGCAACATTATAAAGTATAGGGCACATTTACAAGCATTGATGGGTTACTTCTGAAATCACTGGGATTTATTATTTCTGCTTTTGTTCCCACCAGAGAGCAGTCTCTAATAAGAAGCCTTTCCTGTATTTTATTGTCTTTATGTCCCTTATACACATGAGGAGCTCTAAAAGAGTCTGCAAAGCTACAATACTCTTTCAAATCTCTCCTTAAAAAAAACTCACTTCTGCTGTGATGACGAAAAACACTCTACAATGGCTAGGCGGTTGGTAAGCAGTGATCACACACATTATGCTTATCTCACTGTTAATCTTGTGCCCTTTCTGGCATCAACCTATTGTCTCATCTTCTAAGACTGTAAGCCCTTTGGGTAGGGAAGAGTCTGTTCTGAGTATGTGCAGAACACAACCCAGCTGGAGCCTCTAGATACTACTATAATACAAATCTAGTTCTCTTGTAAATTCATCTCCAACAGAGGCAGAAATGAGACTTACTGTACATCACAAGAAAGTGCCTTCACTTGTAATGGAGAGAGAGGCCAAGACAGGGTTTACTAGCATTTTAAACAGCAGTGGATTTCAGGCAACTGGTTTTTCCATCGGCAGAGCAAGTATGAAACTGTATGGTTTGAAGCCCAGACCAACAGGTTAATCCAGCTTTAGCAGCGCTTCTTTGATTTAGTAATCTAGCTGATGAAAAATTAGCAGGATGCAAAAAACCCCAAACTTCTCCTGTCAAGCATATCCAACAGTCAGCTGACTGTCAGTGCAAGTAGGCCCAAATTCAGAAATGGGGAAGTGAGTTTGCTGGTTCACTGAGCTCTAGTTTAAAAAAAAAATCCAGTTGTCAAAGTTATTTCCACAAATCTAGAACCATCATTTTAGTTGGAACAGTGCCTCAAAGACTATTTTATAGAATCCAAAGATCAGGGTGAGCATGGAAGCGCTTCACAGAAGGTATAATTGTCAACATGCAGCCAAGCTATCTTAAAATTGGTTTAATATAGTCAATACATAAGATTCACAGTGGGCAACAGTTTGCATTATCTAAGGAATGATCTGCTGCTTTGATAACAGGCTGGTTCTACAACATGGGTATAGAAATTAGGATTAGATCAGAATTTGTCAATATAAATAGTCAAAAGAAGGCAGTGGATATGTCACTCTAATTTTAGGGGGGGGGAGAAATCATTGTAAGTGACTGAAGATCATAGATCTCATCTGCTTTCTGCAGTGTAGATTGAGTTCTCAGGCCATCATTGTCTTTATGGCAGTCCAAAGGTAGGAACCTGAAGGGCAATGCATTGTAGTGGGACAGCCAGAATTGACACACCTATTTTTTTATAAATCTCATTCAAGGCTTTAGCATGGTGCAGTAACAGTCAGAAGACAGCTAAATTGCATCAATTCTTCTGACTCAGTTGTCACTGCAGTGTAGGTGGGCCCATACACTAAGCACCAGCATTATCAGTACAGAATTGGAGATAAGATTGTCAGCCACTATGTCTGCAGAACAACCATTGTAGGTCCTACACAAACAGGATGAGGAGAAATTTAATTGGGGGTGGGGAAGGAAGAGAGCAGGGTGATATCTTCTATTCCATGTTACTTTAAGGTAAATCAACCTTTGAATTTAATCTCCTCAACTGTAAGACCTCCCTTATGTTCACTTTCCCCCCTGCATTTCCTTCTTCTGGAGGCAAAAATGTGTAATATGTGGATTACAGAAAGAACTACCTTATATACAACTAAACTAATTTTGCATTTTTCCATACAGAAGACTTATCCTTTAACATGCCTGATTTGTACAATTGTTGTGATTTAAGATGGTGGTTTAATACACTTCCGTTTACACAGTTAACTGACAAAAACATTGGAAGTGATTAAATTAATGACCACCAAGAGAGAGGGCATTCTCTATGCTGCAAAATGGAAACGGATTGTGACCTTGCCAAATGACAACTGCTGTTCTAAGCAGGTTCCCTGATTTGGTTTTAGTTGTAATGTACATTTGATCTGACAGATGACTATCCTGGGGGAAAAGTATTGTAAAATGCTGCTTTTCAAATCCAAGAACATACAGAAAAGTTTACTTGTTATTGCATATAGTTATATATGGGGGGAAAAACCTCTGCATTCTCCCTTTTGAGGTCCATGCCTATATGTGTTATGACATTAACATTTCAGAGTTCCTTTGCTATTACAAGGTAGTAAGTAATATTTTAAATCCACTGTTCAATACATGCAGTTTTCCACCATAATACTGCAGCAAGTGGCTGCATCTAAAATATTTTCCAATAGGCAATTTAAGTGTTAGCTTTAAAGTTTATAAATAATGTCACCATTTCACTGTGTGCTTTGCAGCATGTCTTGTGAACATTTGCAACAACTGCTATGTTTCATTCTGCAGAAAGTCAAATGGACCAATGTACTACATTCTGATACATCTTTTAAGAAAACTCAGTTGAATCAAAATGAGAAGAATGTGCCCAGATCCTGGAAAACAAGGCATTTGTGCCTTAATCTTCCAGGAGCTTTATGGAGTGGTGAGACAGGAAGTGAGATCAATGGGTGAGAGATAATGGTTACAGTAACCTTTGGAGCAGGATTCCAGCATAGTATGAGGCAAGTAATGCTGTATTTCCTATTGCATGAAACTAATTGTGCTTATGGTGCTAATGTCAACCCCTGGAAAAGCATAGTTCTGCCTTAACAGTCTGGTTTAACCATAAACTGTAATAGGAAGTGAATTCTTCTCCCTCTACACCATCAATAGTTATTTCTATTCAGCACATTATTGATGACTGCTCTCAGTTTGGAAGCAGAGCAGCCCTGCGCAAAGAATTGAAAGATTAGCCCATGATGGCTGTTTCACATTAAAACTGCCCCAACATTTAGTTTTATGTGGTCACTTTAGAGTAGGGTTGTCCGAGCTACAGCAATCCCCTAGAAGGCCCGTATATCAATACTCACACATTCAGTATTTAAAACCAACACCCTGCAAGGCCAGAAAACCTGAAAGGGTTTCTGGAGTTCTTCAGTGATAACGATTCAGCATTCTTTGGACAATAATAAGAACCTGACAACAAAAGGCTCCCTCCAAAATGGATGTCTTTAAATGGCAGCTCTCCATCTTAGCTAGGCTACAATTAGAAATTGAAACTCAAAGAGTAAATCACTGGTTGACTTGTCAAACCCAGAAATAAGCATTTCTTCAAACCACTCCCCCTATCCCGCTGAAAGGATCAAGAGTGGGGTTTACTGAACCCCCTGAGAAACCAGACCGGGAGGCTGCTGGGCGACGACGATGGAAGTGGCCTACAGAGTAGGTTCTCTAGTGAAGGCAGGGCTGGACTAGACTTCCACCAGGCGGGGCTGCTCTCGGTGAACCTCAAACCCTGCGACACACCAACCCTTGCTACCCCGTAAGTTTTCGCCCAGTCCGTGACGGGCGGGGGGAAGGTCAGGTCAAAAGATGCCCACGGCGAGCTGGAGCCCACGCAGGGCCCTGGTGCAGACACGGGCCGTCCCTGGAGGCATCGTGCTCTTTGGCAAGGCTGGCACAGACGGGGGGAGGGGCTGCTCCCTCCACGCACACCCATGGGGGGGAGGGGAAGGCTGGCACAGACGGGGGGAGGGGCTGCTCCCCTCACACGCACACCCGGGGGGGGAGGGGAAGGCTGGCCCAGAAGGGGGGAGGGGCTGCTCCCCTCACACGCACAGGCCGGGGGGGGCTGCTCCCCTCACACCCCCACCCCGGGGGAAGCTGGCCCGGGAGGGGCCGTTCCCGGCGGAGGCTGCGGCCGGGACGCGCGGTGGCCGTTGCGGGGCGGGGCGGGGGCGGGGGCCCGGCGCTCACCTTTGAAGAGATAGTCGTACTCGTCGTCGCGGGTGCCCATGTTGCGCGGAGCCGGAGCCAGGCCCCTCCCTGCTGCCGCTGCGGCACTTCCGCTGAGACGCTCTCGTCGCCCTGCCCCCGGGGAAGGGCTTCCGCGGCCAACGGAGGGCGTGGCCTGCCGAGCACTTCCGGGGTCACGGCGCTGGCTCCGCCCACCGCGGGGAGGGGCGGGGCCGGGTCTCACGGCAGGGGGGAGCGAGGGGGCGGGGAGTGTCTCAGTGCCCCGGGCTTTGCGGGCGGCCCCCCGTCGTCGTCGTCGTCTCCCCCCTCCCCCCGCGCGCCGCGCTGTGCCCCGCCCCCTCCGCCCGGCCCGCCCCCAGCGCGCGCAACCAGCATGAGAGGGAAGCGGCGCGCTGCCGGCTGTGGCGGTTCCATGGTGTAATGGTTAGCACTCTGGACTCTGAATCCAGCGATCCGAGTTCAAATCTCGGTGGAACCTGTTCCTTTTCCCCCGCGGGAGACGCGGCCCGCGGCCGCAGGGAGATCGTTTTCCATCGCGCTAAAGGCGGTGTCCGGCTGGGGACCCCCGGCCCGGCGGTATTGCTTTGCCTGCCGGTGGCCCTGCGAGCTGTGCTGTGCCCGGGGTCAGGGGTTGGCTGCCCTCAGCCCGGGGCAGTGCCCAGGCCCCTCACGCGAGCCCAGGCCGGGCTGGGCATCTGAGCCTCTGTGGCCGGGGGCGGCAGGGGCCCCCACCCAGGCCCGCGGGGAGGGTTTGAATTAACGGTTCCGTGACGTCCGTTGGCCGCGTGGCCACAGAGCCCGGCTGCCGCAGCTCCCGGCGCGCACGTGGCGGGTGCGGTCAGCTGGGACGTGGCGCGCGGCGGGTGCGCTCCGGGCGGGCGAGTCTCCCGCGACTGGCAGAACCGCCACCGCCCGGCCACCGCAGGTAAGCCAAGCTGCCGGCCTGCGGCACGCGCTCCAGCACTTAGGGGGCTCCCGGGGCCAGGGCTTGGAGGAGGACATGGGTAGGGTCGAGCCTTGGGTGTGGGGCTCTCTGGCAACTTTGGGGCCACCAGAGAAAGCCGGATTTATTTGGGAGCAAAATGAAAGAACGGTCGGCGTGTTCCACTTTGTGTCACGTCACTGCAAAGACTGGGTAGGTCTGGATCAAGCCTGCCTCTAGCCCTAAAGATGTAACCATCTCTAGGAGGCAGTCTTTCTCCTGAAGAAATTAACTACTGGGGGAAGGAGTGGGCCATAAAGTTGTGTTTGGCACAGGGGAGACTGTCCACATAAACTCAGCGAGGGTTTGAAGGGCTCATTTAGCAGGAGGGAGGTAAAGAGGACGATATTCAAACTTTAGCTTGGGCCAAAGGCGAAGCAGCCTTGAACCTGGAAACATACCTGTGTCCTGCACGATGTGAAACCCAGAATAAAAGTCTGGTACTGCAAAATCCCTCTTAGCAGGGGATTAGCAAATACACAGGTGAGCAAAGCTGCTTTGTGCAGTTGCAAAAGGTGGTGTTGGGAAAATGAGCGGTGCTTAAAGGCAGTGTAAGGTAAAACAATCATGCTTTGGTACAATCCCGGAAATGCTTATTTGATAGGGGTCAAATTTAATTCTGTGAAAGTCAATGAGAGCTTTGCTATTGACTTGCATGGCATAGGACTGAGCTGTAGATGTGAGGAGTTAAAACAGTAAACTGCTAGGTTACTCATTTGCATAATTAAGGGGAATGTTCTCATCTCCATGTATAGAAATGTAGCCTAGTAGCATTTAGGGGAGTTATGAATGTCAAGCACTGTTCTTCGGGATGAGAAGAAACCTTCTAACATGATCATTTTTGTTGTTTAAAAATACCTCATGGTGTTAAATTAACACACCTTTCTGTAACACTGAGAATAAAAGATTTAGAAACATTGATTTGCAATAAAATAACAAATTACACAATAGCAGTTCAGCTTTTAAAGAGCAAGGATACTTTAGTGGCTAGTGCAACTAGATTGGCACTTAGGAGATACGGGTTCCATTCCTAGGCCTACCACCAACTGTCTCTGTAACCCTGGGTAAGTGACGGAGTTTCTCTTGCTATGTCTGCATTGCAATAAAAACCCATCTGTTAGAGACTGCGTCAGCTGATTCAGGCTGTGGGTCTAACAACTGCAGTTTAGATGCCTGGGCTCTGAGAGCCATCCCCTTCATGGGGGTCAGAGAACCTGAGCCCAGACATATACCCTGCAATGTTATAGCCCCGCAAGCCTGAGACAGCTGACTTGTGTCAGCCTCGGGTCATTTATTGCAGGGTAGACTTACCTTCTGTGCCTCAGGGTAGGTCTATGCTACAAAACTGTCAACCTAAGTTATGGCGCCATACAGCCAGCACAGTAATTAAATCACTTCTGCATGTCCATGCTGTGTTCCTTGGGTCGGCAGTGCGCTGACTCACCAGCAGCACTTGCACCGATTTAACTGTCTGTTTGGGACATTGTGAGACGGCGTCTGAAAGCCAGCAACAGGAGATGTAAGCAGTGACGTGTCTACACTGACACAGCGTTGATCTAACTAAGTGCTACACTGCTCGCAGAGGTGGAGTTATTAAGTCAGTGTAATGGGTGAGTTACATTGGTGGGACCTACATAAGCCGCCTTGCAATGGGGATAATAGCACTGCCCTACCTAACGGGTGTTGTGAGGATAAATACATTAAAAGAGCGTGAGGCCCCCAGATACAGTCATTGCTGCATAGATCACAAAAGTACGTAAGATATGAACTTGACATTTGTCAAGCTTAGTTTTACCCTTCAAAAGACACATTTTTTAGGGTATTGGGGAAAAATAGAATCAAATCACAAATCAAATGCCCCCTTTTTTGGTTAAAAAAAAACAAAAAAACACACAGACAACACCACAAAAAACCTAGGTCTTTTTTCCTGTGCTTTTATAGATTTTATTTATTAGTTGATATTTCGGAAAACCCTTTTAATGACATTTTCCACATATACAAGTCTCATTTAATCCTGCACATAATTGCAGTTATTTCTGGGGTAGAAGTAGGTAATACAACATAAGAGGTTAGAACAGGAAGTGGGAAAGGATGCTGTATCCAACTGAAATGACCTTATTGTTCTTTATATTTCTGTACAGTTATGAACTACTGTAAACTATAATGTAGGACTTTTGCCAATCATGTCTTTTACGGCGAATGGGACAGAAGATTGCCACATGCCTGAATGGTAGTAGGACTTGTCTTTAGCTAAGCCAATTTAAACTAATTAAAATAATTTGTAATCGGTCTCTTCTTGGCGTAAATAGGCAAAACTAAAATGTCAGCGAGTGCTACAGATCAGGACTGAGGTGCACCAACAGAACTGTGTGGAAACATGACTGGGATAGCAGGAAATGCTGCAAGCCAAGACTGAGGAGTGTAGGCATAGCTCTGAGAGTGCCTAGGTTTGGATTATACGGGATACTTCATGTTGGTAAAGAAGTGTATTAACACTGCTATTCCAATGCTGAGCGCATATACATGAATAGAGGATTCAGCAAGTCAGGGATGAGGTGCGTTGGCAGTACTGGTCTCTATGCTGCTTGTATCCTGTCAGTGCCATTAGTTTACATTTGTGTGAGCACTAAATTCAATCAAATGAAACAACACAAACAAAACTAGCACCACATCCTCGTTTCTCTATTCTTCCTTTCAACGCACACGCTTCTGTAGTGTGCACGCACAAAAGCTAGAGCACAAAGTATGAGATTCATATAGTTCCTGAATGTTTTATGTGCAAGAGAAAAGGAGAAGAGGTCACACTCATAACTGTGCATTGATAGCCATGTTCTGGAAATGCATAGAATAGTTGCCAAAGCAGGCCCAGAAATATACCGCAACAGCACCATTAATGTATGCATGTATTTATATGTATTACAGCTATGAGCTATGGCCCTGACTTGTAAATGAGACCTGCAAGGAGCACAGACCTATAAGTCACCATTGATGGGTTAAGGGTATATGGTCAAAAACATGTAGGCACCTACACCTAACACCTAGAGTGAAATCCTTGTCCACTAAACTGAACAGCAGTTTTGCCCTTTACTTCAATGTGGCTATGATTTCACCCTGCAGATTGGTCTCTAGGTGGGATTTGAACAAAATGAAGATTGGCAACCGTCCAGCACTACCATTGCTGCTTGCAGGTTTTCTGTCACATGCCTGAACTTGGCTCTACATTTCCAGTATATGTGTTGCAAATCCCATCAAACAATGAGCAGTTCAGGGAATGATTTGGGTCAGCAAGTGACAATAATTCAAAATTGTCCTTGAATGGCTGATGACCCAAATTCCCACTTCCCCAATCAAAGAGACATCCGGCTTTCCCTGTTAACAGGAAAGAGGGACAAAAGCAAAGCAACACAACCCACACTACTCATTCAGAGGAGCAATAGTTCCTAGGGGGGAAATCCTATCAATACTTTCCAATTTTCTAACGAGCAATGAGTCATTACAATTATGCAAAGAGAATTCACTCAGCTTTCCAATCAAGCCTCTAAATTATAGAAGAGAAGAGTCATTTTAAGCCTCCCCAGTTTCAGTCTTGCACAACATCACTCAGAAAAAGAACTCTTGAGTATATAATCTGCCACCTTAAATAACAAACTTCTTTTTTAAACAGACCTGACCAAATTAAAGGGATTAAGATGTACAAGAAGTTCCACTCTCCATGGCAATGTTGAGTGTCATAGAAATGCATAGTAATAGATACATTAACTAACTGAATTACAGCTGGAAACTATTGTTTCTCGTTCTACAGCTCCTATAACAAGAGTTGATCCCAGACGAGACCAGTTCCTCTAACTCAACCTTCCTGTCCCCAAACTGCAGGGTTTGAATAACATGGGACCCAGATCTAATGTTACCCTAGATTTGTTTTCAAAACCAGCCCTAGTTTTGCTACTCTCTATGTATCTGTATATCTCTGCTAGAGCAAGAGAAGGGAGCAGGTCCAGAAACAGTCAGCAGTTCTCTGGGACCAGTTTTTAAAGCAGATCAACGTTGAAGTAAATGGGAAGGAAGAGATGCTTTCTCCATTCTGTGCGGAACAGGAATTTAATGCAACTGACCAGATGACTCAGTGCTTGATGAGATGAGTCTGTCGTAATGTGAAATCATCAATTCCCTGCCTCCATTCTGGATTCCGCAAACACACGTGCCTGGTCACGTCAGCATAAAAACAATCCACAGGGCAAGTACAGCCTAGGCAGTACCAGCACAGGCTTCTCTATCCTGCCCACCAAACACCTGGGATGAAGTCTAGGCGATGGGGAATGCAGTTCAGGCTCCAGGGCCAGCTTAGTCCCTGCTCCAGCGGCTGAGACTGCCAGCATGGCTGGCAGTCAGTGCCCAGTGTGGTGCTGTTCCTGTCTATGTAAGTGCCTGTCTGCCAAGAACTGGACTGAGACTATCAGACACATTGCATTTAGAGCATTGAACAGTCATCAGATGGGACAATTGTCCGTTGCTGCCAGTCAGGGTTCGTTTTGGTCTGGTGAAGAGCTCTCTGTCATGATTGCAGTTCTCAGAAACAGCCAGTTCCCCATAATGCTGAAATAAAAGTAATAGTATTTGAATACAGTCGTGTAATAATAATAGCTGCCTCTTAAGGTAAATGGGAAGCTGTGTCTAGATTAATTTAGTAAACTGATTTTACTATGCTTCCTTTACAAACATTTTTGTGGTTTATTATGCCCGGAAAATGATGAAATGCTGGTAATGGTACTTTTTGGAGATATTCCTTCTAAATCCACTAGGTGTCCTACCCTTTTCAAACAATTAAGCTGCAGAGAGATGTCCCTAGTCTCCAAGTTTGAGCTTCCATTTTTCTCTTTAGCAGAAATTAAACCTGGGGTACCAGGGTGAAGAAAGCCATAGACCTGCCTTTTGCACCTTGCTGAGGTATTCAGCAGGGAACGCAGCTCATTCTGTGATTGTTCTGGTGAATATCCACAAGTGCTTTCCACAAAGACCTGCATAAGGCTGAAGGTTTCTTTGAAAAATCTGCCTCCTTCCTTATAGAATGCAAAAATGGATGGATTCACCCGAGCCAGACACTTGCCTGATTCTGCCTTGGGAGGCTATTTATAGCAGTTTTGAAGTGAGTCCTGTGGTGACCTGGAGGCAATGAGGACATACATACTTAATTGCAGAAACTCTTCACGTAGTGCAGTTTTGGCATTCCTGGACAAGACTTCAACCCCTAGCACTTGAACATGATGCACAGCTTGGTTCTCTAGCATGCCAGCACTCATGCCTATCTGCTAAGGCTGTCACTGTACCCACTCAGGAGGTGTTTTGTCAGTTTCCATACAGTGAGGCTGTCAATTATCTGGTCTGCAGAACAGCAAACAGTGGCTTCCCTTGACCATGAGACCCTCTTATTTGCCTTGAGAATCCACTCCAGAATTTCTTAGTGGATTCACATCCGTAGATGTACGAGCTTTCCAGGCTCTTTCAGGGGTCAGCTGTCTACCCAAGTGGGTATGTGCAACTCATCAAATAGGGATGAGTGCAAAGTTGCTTCTTTGACGGTCTCTCTCACTAAAGCACAAATCACACGCCACATAAGTGTTGCGATGCTGCATCCCTCCATCAAGCAAATTTTGTTGGCACTGTGAGTGCACTATGGGCCTGATTCGCCTCTCATTTACACCAGTTTTATACGCAGTAATTCCTTTGAATGTAACAGAGTTACATCTGATTTACACCAGGTAAGGGAGTAGGGAATGAGGCCTGTATTCCAGAAAATGCAGGAGACAGCTCACTGTCAGACAACAAATTTAATACCTTCTCATTACTATGTTTAGGAAGCTTCAGGGCCAGAAATATCCCCATTGCTATTAACTGTACAAATAGGCACCAGGCAGAGTGTCTACAACAGCTTGTGGCACTACCTATAAGGGAAATGGGGCTTGGTTCCAAGAGCAGCCTTGTATCCTTGGGCCATCCAGCGTTCTCTGCAGGAAGATACTTCGCAGTCAGGGAAATGCCCAGCATCTCTCTCACACCACGTTTCATTATTGGGTGTCTTTCTTGCCCTTTCGGTTCAGTGCCTGATGAGCATTTCCCCAACCCACTGTGACTGAAAATGAAGGCCTAATTTTTCAACTGTGCTTCTGTGATTCATCGGTAGCTGTTCTGGCATTGCCCATATGTGATGCACAGCTCCCCCTGAAAAGGAATGCATTCAAGAATCAAAAACGGCCCAGGACATGTCTGCTGTCATATATAACAAATACCTCACACCCTGCCATGATTCAGTACATTGTGCGTGGGAGCCATCTGGTTCTGCATCTTAAGAAGCAAACTGGAACACTGTGGCTGCCTCAGTGGTAAAAGCACAAACAGCTGAAGTGAGGGAGACAAAAAAGATCTGTTGACATGCTACTCAGGATTCTTCCTCTGGGGACTGTTTTCATGACCCACCTCCTCTGTCCTGCTGCTCTGCAGAGTTACAGTCAGGCCCACTGTGCTGTCTCAGTGCAAACCCCTTTGGGATGCTAAAATGGGTTCATGTCCATGGACAAACCCAGTGGGATAAGAGTTTTCTCCCTGATCAGCTGTGCAAGATTTTCAGTGGAGAGAGTATTCCATAAAACATTGTTTGATCTAGAATGCTGATTTGTCCTAAACGGCACTATTAATCTACCTGTGTAGACACCATGTATTGACACCATGCAGTATTGGGCCCTATGTTTTTGACAGACTGAAAAAAAGATCACACCTCCTTGCTTTAGATGGTCTCCGCTCTCTAGAGGACCCAGGAAGGCAGGAAACTCCTAGGCTGCAATAGCAGATGGATTATCAAAAGATGCTGCAGTGAACACGCTCCAGATAGAGGGTGATCGGGTCTGGTACTGCTAAGATTTGGTGAAGGTTTCATGTGCACCTAGAACTAGATCCTGGGCTTCTGTAAATTGGCGTAGCTTGATTGTGGAGCTATGGCACTTCATGCCAGCTCAAGACCTGATTTCTAATGGCCACAAAGCATAACGGAAGCAGGCATTCACCAGAATGTGCTTATATTTGGGAGTCTGCACAATGAAGGCACCCACCTGAGGCTGGTACAAATTTGTTTCGCCAGACACCGAATTAATAGAACAGAGACAAGGCAGTGACGGGTTTGTTGTGTCGTGATGGCAGTTCTAATGAAAGATAATTTCTGAGTTTGGCCTCTTCCCAAGATGGTTAGATACGATACTCAGATTAAGCCAGACCAGACTTCCTAGTGCCACATGATCCTTGAGACAGACGGTGAGTTATTCTAATACAAATAAATCTGAAAAAGTCAATTCGCTGTGAAATCAAAGAAGAAATAACAAATGTTATGCTTATGCAAACAATACAACACTTCCAATTTAACGTAGTCCAGCTTCATGCCCTGCACGCTCCACACCAGACCAGCATGAGCATGATGTGAGTCACTGATAAAAACATGCTTTTATTTGTTATTCACCAGTCTCCAGGGTTTAAAGCCACTTAAAGTTAGTGCATTTTCCCATATGCATTATTTAAAACTTAATAGTTCAACATAGATACGGCTAGAGCAGGCAATATACAGTGCCAAAGTATCTACTATGTTGTATTTCCTTAGACCTTCTTAAGATGTCTCTGTCCTGCTTAAAATCCCGGTTCCAGACATAAGAGGGTATCTTGTATTTAAGGATGGGGTGGCAGGCGTTAAGTGTCTTGCTTTGATCAGTCTGGCTCAGCCTTTATAATCTTAGTAGGAGGGCTCTTGATAGAATTCAGTTTGAGTATTAGTATGTAGCATTGCTGTGTCTGTTTTCCAAATTAAGTCCCTGGTTTTCTACAAATATTTGATGTCATCTTTTCATTTAATGTATTTACTCACAAAAGGCATCCACCTATAGGTTAAGAATAGAACACACACAGAACTCCACAAGACTCCAAAATATAACACTATGGATGTTCATGGCCAAATTCTGCCCTCATTTTTACCTGTGCAAATCTGGAGTAACTCCTTTGACCTCACTGATGTAACAACAGAGTCTAGCTCCCTGCCTTTTGACATGCATTTCTGCTTCACTAGTGTCAGGTCCAAAATATCTACCATATATGGATAAGTAAAATTTCAACATAACTGTCGCAATTTCCTTGGGAAAGTTACGATCTCAAAGGAAGTACATGAAAAACGTAAGCGTTTGCAGTACCTGACTCCCAGTCCTCTAACAAGTATAGGACAGTTGCTGTTGGTTAATAGTTATACATGCAAACAAAAATAAATTCTCCGCTAGTGTAGCTGCTCCACTGCCTGCAAGAGAGTTTTGCTCATTAATTCTTTGCTCAGCAGAGAATATGGCCCAGATGTTGGAGATTATTTTTAATATGTGTATGTTCTACAGCTGTTCCCTGATCTTTTATAGAGAAACAGTGTGTGCATTAAATTGCCCAATCCAGCTGTACATGAAAAATAGCTGTATTATGCATCCCTGGTATGTTTGTGTTGTGCAGGGGAAAGTGTAGCTCTCTTCTGCTCACTATGAATTGCTTGACATTTGTATATTTTAACTACCTTTTCCTTAGCTGTCAGTTACATAGTTGTAGTTGTAAGGGTTTATATTAGCAGTGATGTTAGGTTGCAAGTAGATATACTCTGTAGGCCCTGATCCAGGAAAGCACATAAGGATGTGGTTTCCTAAGAAGAGCTATAGTTGTTATTCTGTATACAGTGAAATTATTTAAAAAGAACCAAAACAGGCATGCTAACTTCAGCACCAAGGGAAAGCACGGAATTTTAAAATATCAGGGTTTGCAAAATGGAAAACGACAAAATCTGTAGGAAAAAATCTCCCATCTCCCTTTTTCCCCCTTCCCTAACCTTCTAATGGGTATTGTAGAAAATGGAGAGAGAAAAATACATTAAAAACATCTAAGAACTTACACGACAATGACCTTTTAGAAAAGACTTTACATATTATTTTTTTTAGCTACAATTTTGCACATCTGCTGTTCAACAGCTGCTCGTATTAAAGTCTAAGCAAGAGGTATCCGGAATGCAGGGTCTGAAGGTTTTCAGCAGTCACTGAAGGCAAAGCCTCCTAAAATTGTAGCAGATGTTGCTTACTTCCTGTACACTTAGCAACCACAGTAAAGAAGTTTCTCCTTTGTAGTTGTTATGTTGACATAGTTATGGAGATTCAACACAGTCTATGCAACATTGACACATTGAATGGTTTAGTCCGTATTTGGTTTTGAATAATCAACCAAAGTATTTTTCTTAGTAGAGTCTTCCTGGACTTTTCAGGGAAGTTCATTAGTCATTGGACTTGAAATCTATCACAATCAAATGATAGTACAGGAAATAAGTCAAATGTTGCGTTAGGACTATATTCAATAAAGATGGATTTAAATATCACAAAATTAATGTTGCTTATTGGACCTACAATGGAGTCCTTTTAACTGAAGACCTGATAAGTAACACGCCCAGTTTATTGGGACAATTGCCAGAGCAGAGCCAATATAATTCAATTTAATGATACTAAACAATTGGTAAATGGCATAGCTAGTCTGTTTAAATGGTGTTAATTGCAAGCCTGTAGTTAAAAGATGTGAACTACTAGCATTTGCTTGCATAAATTTCCTGCTGTGTAATCCTTTATTAACTTCAGGCTGCTTGCCTGCACTTTTATGACCACCAAATTAGTTTGGACTTAATATGTTAATTCTTCTAGCTGTCTGCGAAATAAAGAGCGCTATATCGCAGCCTAGTGTGTTCTTCTGAGGCATTGTCTATACTAGAAAAGAGCATCCATTTAACTAAATCAAATTTAAAATCAATTTAGTTAAAGCAGCGTTAGCCCCTAACGTAGATGCACTTCAACTGGTTTAATCCTTGTTTATATTGATTTAGCTTGCATTCATAAATTACTAATTTAATTTAAATTGATATAAGCATGGATTAAACAGTGCATCTACATTAGGGGTTTGTACCAGTTTAACTAGATTGATTTTTAAACTGATGTAGTTAAGGCATGTTCCTAGCATTGACAAGACTGCTGATAATCAGGACAACCACTTACCAGACACTTTTCTTTTCCCTCTCAGAAGTATCTGCCATAACTTTCAGCTGCTGTGGTTTTTTGCTTTGATATTTTAAAGGTTAAAATCAAACATAGTTTTGGAGTGGTTCCTCTGGCTCTAGTAGACAGAGGTTGATGTTGGAGACCAAAAATAACATTTTGTATCTGGCATGACTGTCTGGTGAGCATGATTATACACTGCCTGTGGGAAATGAGAGGCTTCAGAGCAACTGCTGCTCTACAAGTGTGTATAGTGTTTATAGGTCTTTACACATGATATTATCTGGGAAAAGTGTACCATTCATTTCACTTTTGCCACCTTCCCAGCAGCTGGTGCATTGCCATGCAGCCGTGAAGAAGAGTTCTTCTACTGACTGCCACTATAGGTAGGAAGACATCTATTGATGAAATTATTATTATATATTTCATTTCTATAGCACCATAAATCTACGTGGCACTTTACGAATATAGGACCTAATTCTGCACATTTATACCATTAGTGCTTACCACCTTGAAGGTAATGGGAATGTTCATGGTCGTAAGCCTGGGAGTTAGGTGCCTAAATATCTTTGAGGATCTGGGCCTAAGAGAATATAGGCCCAGACCTATAGATAACCCACATTTGTTGCCTTAAGAGACAAGATAAGCATGGACAAGACAAGACATGAGACAACCACTGAGAAGAGGGAGGTTGTGGAGATTATTTGGAGGATGTGGACAGCGAGATTGTTTCAGACATAATGGAAACCACCATAAGAGATACACAATATAGTGGGGAAAGGGAACAGACAGTTAAAGGCTCAGGAAGAGCTGTACAGTGGGGAGGAGAGAACAAAATTCTGGTGAGGAATCAGAGCTTGAATGTGATGTGAATGTTCTCTGTCCACGGGGGGTAAAGGAGTGTCTGCTTTGCCCTCAGCACTCCCGTAACACATGCAGCTCTCTATTAACACAGTGACTATAATCAGATTTACGCTTCAGGCCTTTAACTGGTCACCTGCAGAGGTCAGGAAAGAACCCCCCCCCCAATTGTCCAGCTGTGTTCAGTGGTTTTTTCCTGCCTTTCTCTGAAGGATTGGGGATTGGCCACCACTGGAGCTGAGACACCAAACAACGTAGACCAACACTCCGAGGTGGTAGAGAGACCTCATCTTACTAGATGCCTAGTTGGTGTGTGCTACTTAAATGCTCAAGAGTCAAACTGATCACCAGATTTGCAGTCGGGAAGGAATCTTTCCCTGGGTAAGATTGGCAGGGAACCTGGGGGTTTTTTGCCTTCCTTCGCTGCATGGGGCATGGATCACCTGCTGGGATCACCTGGGCATATCCCACTTCATCAGTTCCTGGCCATTGCAGGGGCCTTGGTCTCTCCTGTTCTCTGTGTGAGGCACACAATAGTTCAGTCTCTTGTGAATTCAAATGCTTTAGTCTAATGGAAGTGTTTGGGCTCAGCATAGGGGAGTCTGGGTGAAAATGAAGGGCCTGTAATACACAGGAGCTCAGACTAGATGACCTAATGGTCACTTTTGGCCTTAAACTCTATGAAATCTGAAATCTTAAAGGGAGCTGATGGAAGAGTTGAAAAAGGTGAGTGACACATTATTGAGAGGGGAAGACTTTAGTAGCTGACTTATAGATAGACTGGGTGGGATGAGAGATAATGTGGCCAGTGAGACCTTTACGGAAACCAAGGAAGGAGGCGACTAGCACAATGTCAAGGGTTCAACAGCAGCACTGGGCACAAGGAGGAACGGGCAGATGTGGAAGATATTAAGCAGGGTGACTGATAATTGTACTACTCTTCACCCAGAGCATGCTGAGCGCAGCAGTGGTACTGAAATGTTCGTAGCTGGGCCAGCTTTCACCCAATAGTGCAGGAAGGAGAAGCTCAGCTTTGTACTCAGTGTCATGCGGACTGCATTAGGAGGGGGGGGCATTTGTGTTATTTGACATTAATGTGTCAAAATCATAGCAATTCATGTAAGACACGCCATGTCGGGTACTGTTAGAAAGGTTATGATATGCTGAATAAGATGATAATATTTGTGTTCATGTGTGATATGTGTGAGGAAAGTTATGGAGATCTTTGATATCCTGTATTTCAAACTGTGCTGTAAAAGACACACCCCAGACAGAGAGGCCACAGGACAATAGCCCGCTTAATGGCCCATCAAGACCTTAACAAAAGCCAAAGGCCTAGGAAGAAACTAAAGGCATACCTGAAGAGTTACCAGGATTGGCCCATGTGACTATGGACTCCATTTTGGTTCCTGTAAAGTTCCACAAGCCACATGGCCAGAAACAGAGGGTATATAAGATCAAACCACAGAAACCATTTTGTCTTTGTTCGGTTCTTTGCTCCTGTCCAGCTGCGGACACACCTCTGGATCAACACACTTTGCAACTGAACTGAAGGACTTAGACCCATCCAGGTACTGGATGTATACCAGAGGAACTATACAACTCCACAATTGTTCTAGAAACCTGATGTATATGGACTTTTAAATAATTTGTATGTATCTGATTGCTTTAAGCCTTTAACACTTCTCTTATTGTTTGTTTTTCTTTTATTAATAAACCTTTAGTTTTAGTTACTAAAGGATTGGCTGGCAGCGTGGTATTTCGGGTAAGATCCAAACTTATAGTGAACTGGTACTGTGGCTGATCCTTTGGGATCAGAGGGAATCTTTTAGTAAAGAGCATAGAGTTTAAATAACTGGTCTCTTTACTGGACCTAGTGTCAGTTTGGGGAGCCAGAGACTGAAATGCTGTAAAGGGGGCTGTGTGTATTTGCACAGTGGCTTCTTGATAACCAGTGTGGGGGAATCAGAAGCACTGTTTGTGGCTGGTTGGGAAGTCTGACTGCAGTGTCACCCACCAGTGCTGGGAGAATTTGCTCTCCTTTTGCAGCCTGCCCTGACCCTGGCATTATCAGTGGGCTACCCTGGGCACGGACGGGTTACACTCAGCACAAGGCCTGATGTGTCCCCAGAAAACTGGAGTCCCAGCTGTGCACCGAGGGAACAGAGACTTTCAGGAGCTTAATCACAGTAGAGTAGATGAAGACTAAGATTTAGCTTAAGAGGGACATTTATTAATAAGTCAATTACATTTTAATTTGTGCTGGTTATGAAACGTGACATATGCTGCTCCGTAATGCATGCAAGTGACTAAAAGAAGCTAAAGAACACCAATCTATCCTCCAGTTTTTCAAATCAGACAAGGCCTTTCCGCAGTCAGGCAATATACTAACTAGGGAAGCAGCTGAACAAAATAAAGATGAAAATAATTTCAATATAGAGACGGCGTCTGGCTCTGGCAACTGATGACAAAGAGAACCATGAACGTGCATCATGTGACTCCAGTCTAATGCTTGAAGATAGTCAGGTAGCACCCTTAGCACCACCCCATTCAGAAGGTTTACAAGAAGCAGGAGGGAGTCGTGCTATTGTCTGGATTCTTGTTTTTTCAAAGATCCAGGCTTGTGATCTGAATAGCCTCAAAGCTTGTAGCCAGAAAAGAATGGTTAAGCCACCTAGCTATCTTGTCTATTGAGTGTGAACTTGCAAGTGAAATTGACTTTGGGGGGCTCTTTCATGATTTTGCAATGAAAAAGGCCAGAAAAATAAAGCTTTAAAGTTAAGTGGCCTAATTATAAAATGTTTGCAGTCATATTGGTCCATTAGAACAAAGAAATCAAGACACTGACAGGATATAATATCCTTATAATGACCAAAAAGTTTTGAAACAGTCAGCAAACTTGTAGGACTTTCAGGCTGGGTGTTATGTTAAACAAAAATAGCAAAGGTGGTCATTTTTCAGAAATGTAGACTATGTAACAAATTTCAGAATTCAAACTTTTGTCATGGTTTATGAGATTGTATGTAGGGGATAAGGGATTGTGGTATGTGCGTGGGAGGGGGCCCATGTTATAAGTTTTACCGAAAAAATCATGTTTGGGCTCTGGTGCCCAGCACCATGCATGGTAAAACCCTGGTTTGGACAAGATCAGTCCTGTAGGAGTCACTGAAATCTAGTTTATTTAGATTGGGAGTATGTCTAATGTCTGATTTTTTTGCAAGACCTGTGTTAACAACCTTGTTGCACTGTGTTATCTACTTGTAAAATGGAGATAACAATATCCATTTTGCACCCACAGGAGTCTTGAGGATTCAAGGCATGCTATAAGTACAATGTATCATTAGTATGAATGATAATGAATATCCATACATAACTGAAATTTTAAACTAGATATTAATACTTAGAAACAGACTGGAAAAACCACTAATAAATGTACAAAAGGAAATAGTCTTGCACTGTCTGGGAGACAAACTGGTTAGTACAGGAGGGCTTAATTTTTCCAAAAAAGATGTTGGTTTAGCAATTAATTCTATTTTATATGGGCTTTCCTCTGCATGCTTCAATTTTGGAAAAGCTGTTATTCCCTGGCCCTACACTTAGTGTTTTAGCAGCTGTTTTCCATTGTTTTCTCAGTTAAAAAGAATACATATCACTAACAGGAACCATCAGCTGCATGGAACAAGCTGTCTTGCCCAGAACATTTCCTCCACTATTGCTATTTATAGTTAATATTTTTTGTATTGCAAGTTAAACTGTTATTCAAGGAATTTGCCATGTTTCAGGGCAGTTTTTTGCCACAAATGGATGGATGTGTTTCACACACAAGCCACAGCTTTCCATTAACCTTCACCAAGAAAGAAGTATGTTTTATATAGCTCCTTCAATGTGCAAGGTATCCCAAAGTGCTCTATGGACCTGATTCACTAAAGCATCCATATTCAGAACAGTTGCACACATGCTCATGTGCTTGCCTGAGTCACAGGGTGCAAGAATACTCGGCAGTTATATCGGCCAATCCTACACGTTTGAGGAAGTGTACAAGCATACACTAGTTAATCCATAATACCCTGTTGGTCTGTGTTATTCTATGGTACTCATCACTCTGGTATCTGAGTGCCTCCCAAAATTATGAAGTGTACACATCTCCCTCTCCTACAGTTAGCGGGAACTGGGCTTTGAGGATGCTTTTGCTGGGTTTTGGGGGGTGGGAAGGCTGAGATAGAGGGGAAGTAATGGTGGTATTTTAGTTGGATAAGTAGGTTGCATTTTATTCCGAAGAGGCCTTTTCTTGGACATCATCCATGACAATTAGTCAGAAGAAGTGCTCAGTGTTTTCTCACCATACAAAATAATTGTTATGCTCCGTGATGTCATTTGGAGGGCGTGCACTCTGTATTTTCAGTGGGGTGTCCTGTTCAAGCCTGTTGGGAAGAAAATAAAAGGCTTCTTCTGTGTGAACAGTTATAAACAGGGATCCCACATCAAAACCCAGCCACAAATTTCCTGGTTGTATCTTAACAGCTCTCTGTCTGATTTATAGGTGTCCTGAGTTTATAATTGTCAGGTTATACCCCCAAATATGTACAGAAATGAGGTGCTTTACACTCTTGAGTATTTAATAAATTAGAGACGGGCTGTGATGTGGGGTGTCTTGAAGTTGATTTAGTTTAGTTGATTAGGAGTCCTGTATTACTTTAACATGCCACACGTGGTAGAGACTAGTTTATGAATAAAAGAAAATACGTTATTTATGTGCATCGATCAAGGCAGAACAATAAAAGGTTACTATCATAACATGCCAGGTAGTGGAAGTAGTAAATGGAGACCTGGTTCTCAGCATGTTTTTGGCTGAGCAATCTTAAATTAGTTTTACGTCTCACTTTTCCCTACTCTGCCAAGTTATTAGCCTATTATTCATAAACAGGACATTGTAAATTAATAATGATACGTTGCACTTCTATAGTGGCTTTCTTCTTTGGATTTCTATGTGTTCTACAAATGCTAATTAATTAAAACTCTTAAAAATCCCTAAGTAAGTAAGTAAGTGATCCATATAGTTCAGTTAACCCACCATAATATGTAGTAGTCTCTGGAATGCAACAGCTGTTTAATACTGACACTACACCAAAGTTTAGGATGGGAAGTGACTATTTTAACCAATGGAAATTGCATAGAAAGTTTAGATGTAGACTCTAATTGCCTGGACTGGGATCTGTCCATGATTCTGGGATGAAAACTCCTTGTTCTTACAAGAAGTAAAAGCATGAGATCTTTAGTGAGCAAAGGTGCTCAGGACCTCGTTTTAACAGTCCTGAATGGTTTTCCACCTCAATACTGACTGGGCCATTTTTGTGTGAGCTGACAGGAACACAGCAGAAGATGGCATGGATGCAGGCTACTATCACATATACTTTATTCTAGCAGAAAGTCTTACTCTGTCACTTGACACTGAAGGGGGAATTCATGAGTATGGTCCAGCTGTAGGTATTTACAAGCCAATGCAACAAGAAATGGAGATGTATGGGATTCAGTTTGCTCAGTGTCACATAAACCCAATGTACTAGTCATAAGAACAAATCCAGGCACAATGGTACAACTGACCCCTTTTTCCCTCCTGTTAGTACAGACATCCATTCACTGTGTTTGGACCTCCTGACATTTGAATGAAGAATGCTGCAAAGCTGGAACAGCTTGCAAATAGTTCTAACATTAGTGGAGAATAAGTTCCTGACGCCCACTCTAAAGATCTGAGGAAATAAACCCTCCCTGTACAATGAAACAAGAGTGAGTTTGTATCAGATTCTTATTTATAGAAAAGACAGAGAAAAATTTAGGTCATTTCTTTAGAGACATTGTTTGTGTTTCTCAGCCTTGCGGCAAGTCTGTGGCCTCCTTTACTGGCTACAGTTCTGCATTAGTACTCCACAGAAAGCCTTGCCTAGGCAGTCTGCTCACGAGGGAAATACACCTGCTCATTTTACTCATGCAAACAGAACTGCTGAGTTCAATGACTGGAGGACCAAATCTTGACAAACTAAGCAGTGGAAGCAGGTCTTTTGTCCTCCTTTGACAGGGAGTGGTCCTCCACTCTTGTCTTCCTGCACAAATGGCTCTGACACCTCTGCTTTGTTACCACCTTTGTGTACCTTATTTGTGTTATATGAACCACCATGCTTTTACAGTCCAATGCAACAAGGCTATTTACAGTGACATATAAATATCCCTTTTTCCAGGGAAAAGAAGACCTTCTAGGTAAAGAGTTCTCCTGTCTAGCTATTCTCTTCCCCACTCTCCTGTGTGTATCTTTCCTGTGCTCCTTTTCTGCTCATCTAGTTAATGGGCTAATGATCTCCTTAGCTTCCCCCAGCTCAGGCTGATCTAGTATTTAGCCACTCCCTTCCTCAAGCAGACCCTCTGAGAGTGCAGGGCATGAGAGAGGGGGAAGCTAATTGGATTGACAGTGACCAGACTACTGATTGACCTGCTGGTTCTCATTACTCTAGCACAGCGGTTCCCAACTTTTTTGAGTGTGCAGACCCCTTTTCAACCTCCAGACATTTCACAGACAACCACATGCTATTAGCTCTTTTTTACACTCTGTTTTTATGGAAATCTAACATAATAACAAAGAAATAATATGCACTCAGTAATAATTGGTAATGTACTTTATATGAAATTGTTTATTTGAAATTATACATTTCCTTGGTGAGGTTGTTATTTTTCTTTTCTGCCTTTTGGACCACCAGGGGTTCACGGACCACAGGTTGGGAACTGTTGCTCTAGCACATCCCTATGCAATGAGGTGGATGTCATCCTTGTTCATTTGGGGCAATATTTGGCACTGTTACCTTTATGTAAATTGCACTGCAATCGGTGCAAGAGAGGTGTAACTGAAGGCAGAAATTTGTGCTTTTGTGAATCAACTGGTTTATGTCATATATTGGTCTTAACCATATGGACATGATCCAAAGTTCCCTGAAATCAATGAGAGACTTTCCAGTGACTACAGTGACATTTAGATCAGGCCTTATGTTTGCTTAATTTCCTCACATTTTTAGCTGCCGTAGCACTTTCCAGATGTGGAGAAGTGTTTGTAACTTTTGTTTTCATGCACAATAGTCTATTGCCTCTTTTATAATTTATAGGCCATGAGTGTCCCTGGAGTTTAAAAGCCTTTCAGAAAGACTGCACTGGAAGCAGCAACGGGAAGAGTGATTGCATCAGTCTACTATGGCATCATAACATTTAAATACCCTATTTTGTAATCCCTGCTAAAGTTTAATCATTCCAATTAAGAGAAATTGTATCAAAAGAGATCAATGCCAAATTTTCAAACAGGTTTATTTTAAAAAAATTCTCATTAAATCTCTACCTAATTTTCACTATGAATAGAGTTTGCTGAAATCTCCATTTCATTGCATAACTCTCAAGATGTCGATATGTTATTGTATTGCAAGTGGGTTACTTGAGAGAGTAAGGTAATTTATCATTTGAAATGCAGTGTGTTGATTTGTCAGTTATAAGTTTTATAATTACCCGTTATCATTATCTTGATAGCTATTTTTCCAAGCTTATAGATATGTCATGCCTTTTTAAAAAATGTTCTGTCAGGGTTTTTTGTTTCAGTATATTGGAGTCTGATTCTCCTTTCACATCAACATAAATCAGGAATATATATGCACCAGAGCCAATTAAGATACACAGGAATAAAGCTAGTATGCATGTAATCAGAAAAAGGCCTGAAGTGCCATGTTAAAAAACATGAAGCAGTCATGCCAGTGAAAAAACAATTTCTACAGGGAAGTAATAATAATAATAATTTGCATTCTTAGCACCTTTCAAGCCCTGGGCAAAGATTAAGTAGTTAAGCCTCACAACATTGGGATAAAGTTAGTTAAAGCAGGGTACTGGCACTTAGAAATTCTCAGATTTATTCTTGGCTCTCCTACTGACCATCTGCCACTTATCTTCTGTCTTTCTTCAGTGTATCCAGGTGTAAAATTAACTTAAAATAAAATAAACCATGCTCTGAAAATTACTTTAGAACCACAAGCTAGAAATTTTGGTTTGCAGCATGGACAAAAAGTGGTTCTGTGGATGCTGGCTCGCAGAAACTCCCTGGCTGCCCTGTTGAGAAAGCTAAATATGACTGATGATGCTGCACCCAGTATTTTAGCAGCTGCAGAATAGCACTGTAGGCACTCATTCTGCCAGCCTACTTACAGTACGTGGCAATTGTTGACTGCCCAATTTATTTACTATGCACAGTAAGAACGTAATCCAAAACTCACTAGGAAGGTACCTAATGACTCAATGAACTTTGAATCAGACTTCATGTATGGGCAAGGTCCAGAAGGAGTTTTCCCTAGCGTTCTCCAGTGTTCTGTTGAAGGGAAAGAGTTTGCACGACTGACGAATAGACCATTTCTGCATGATGTTCAAGCAAGAGCCGTGTATGCAGTAAATACGTTTCCGCTTGTACAATAACACAACTCACTGGTTCTGATGATCATTAGTACAATTACAGTATTATACTCCTTGTCTTCACACATGGCATCACACCAGGCTTTGTAGAGAAAGTCAATGACAAGCTGAACAGGGAAGTTTTATGGCTAGTTTTAAAGTGGGAGAGAGAATTTGATGGCTCAGAGGGAGGGAGAATATTCTGTGTACCTCTGACTATATGAGCAAAACCCTAAATAGTTGTTGCAAAGAGAGGCAGAGTCGTGGCAGAGAGGGTGCCTTGACTGATCAAGAGGTGAGAATTGCAGGTGAGTCAAAGTCAGAGAGCCAGGTGGAGGTGAGTGGAGTGATCAGACAGGCAACACTGTCTTTGTATGCTGCCCAGCACGATGGAGTCCTGTTCCATGACAGGGATGCCAAGATTGTATAAGAAGACCCAATGTATTCCATGATTCCATGACAACAAATTTATCATAGAATTTTCCACCTGCTAAAAAACCGTGCTTCGGAATCTCAGCTTTCATTACAAATATAAATTTCTACTCCTGGTGGTTGTGGAGACAACCTCAGAAAGGTGATCCAAACATGAATCAATGCAGAGATGGTCTTCATGAATGCAGAGAGTTTGAAACAGTAGCTCTGAGAGGTGTGAACTTCTCCATTAATCCCAATAAGATGCTATCTGAAACCAAAAGATGGCACCAAATTGAAAACTCAGCATGTACAAATAGCATAAAGTAATCTGCATAAATTGTGTTATTCATGTTAATATGTAATTAAATAAACATTTCCATTATTAAATATATTGGAAGCCACTACAGAATTTTGAAGAATTTCCACGAGAGCACTACAGCGTCTGGGGACCTTGCTGCAGAATGCCAGTCCAGTTTGCAGCAAAACTATAGGGGCCTCTGGATATTGGTTTCTTAGTTTATCAGATCCTCAGAGGCATTTAGGGTCCTAATTTCCATTGACTTAAACCTTTGAGGATCTGAACCTGTGTGGGACAGGCCATAAAAGGGTTGTGTGGTGAGGCTGTGCAGGTAGCTCGTGTTCTGTATTCCTTGCTCAAAACAAGGATTTATTATACACTTTAGCACTGAACAACATCAGAACGGTGCCTGTTCACAAAAAAGGGGTCAGACACAGTTCACAAATGTCAGGCCCAGCAGCAGAAAGCAATCTACATGTGCAAGCTTGCATAGTGTTTCTCCACAGTGTTACAGAGATTTGCATCTGCTAGAAGTTTTTCCACTCCTCGTCCCCCCTCCGCCCTGCCTGTTTGTTACATTCCTTTGAGGATGAGAAAAGACATCGTTTCAGGCACAAGAAGGATATTGTAAATGCAAATGTGCAAACTTTAAAGTAATGCTCTATCTAACTTTAGCCTTGACATTCTTGCATTATTAGGAGAGAAAGGAATAAACCAACACCCTGGATTTGAATATACCAGTATTTTGGGGGAATTTACCAGCCAAATTGAGATTTATATCTGAATTTCTTGTCTCTATATAAGACAAATCAAACCCCTCAATCCAGATCTCTCAGAATTTGGGATATTTAAAATCCAGACACACATTTTATAGCTTAAGCCTATCCCTAAACATCAGTTTTAAAATTTATATTGGCACAAGATCCTAAAACATGGGATTACAGTGATACTCCAGTATGGCTGCATTTTATTTTATTTGCATGCGTCAGTACAAGCAGCAGTACTTATTTTGTTGCACTCTGAAAGCTAACCATACATCTTGACATGCCAAACTACTCTTAGGTTTATGGTCTTAAAGATTTTTTTATGTTGCTGGATCTTTTATACCTTTGATGTAACAACCTGATGTGAGCCATTAAGACTGCAGAAGGTTCTCTGGCACTTGTTCACTTATACTGGAGATAGCTGATACCAGAATAGGTGCTGATTGGTTTCAACATATAGTAGGTGAATTCAGAAGCCATGACAAGTACTTTTGGGGCTAGAGATGAGCTTATTAGACCTCTTACAAAAAAGCAGCAGTTGTCTACATGTGGGCTGAGATATGTGAATCAGGGAAATGATCAATGTCACATTTTAAATAGTCTTGTATATATTGGTATTTGTCTTATAGTTGTAAGACTGCTGATTTGGAGGGGGCTTGGTGAAGGAAACTGCTTGGTCAACGAGGAGTCCTATACAATATTCATGTTTTTCATAGGCTTAGACTAAGAATTAGGATTGATTTTGTGTTGGAAAGCACATATGTAAAACTTTAATAGTACAATAGGCTATGTTGCTTTCTATGAACCACTTGATCTTGAAGACCTGTTCTCATATGGGAGTGACTGTTTTTCTCTGCCCCAGGCGTTGCTGCTGTTGTATTGAGAAAGAATCTGCAATTCCACTGAAGTCTAACCAAAAGAATTACCACTAATTCTGTTGAGGTCCCTGACACTGCGGGCAGGAACTGGGAAAGTGCAGTTGTGTTGAAGTAGATGTGCTTCTATCAAGAAATTTTCTTTACCTTTGGTCTTTCAGGACTATACTTTTCCCCTTGTTCTACCTCTCTGGGTGAGCCACAAATGGGCAGGGCTCAAGGGCCTTAGTGTAATCCAGTGGTCCAGCCCTGGTTGGGGGAGGCTAAGGGAAAGCTATGATGGAAGGAATCTAGGCTGGTTTCAAGTAGTTTGTGATGGGGAGAGAATTAAGGAGGGGAGACACTTTTGTCTGAACTCAGAGAATCCCCCAAACTCTGTAACCACACTTCTGGAGGGGCCTGGTAACAAGAGAGGGGCTTTTACTGCACCAGCTAGGCCAGTGCTACTGAGACTCAAGTTCATGGGCCACACGTGGCTCTTTAATACACCTCCTGCAGCTCTTTGCAGCACATGGCATTAAAACAGGGAGTGAATTATTAAGTGATCACTGTGCTTTTACTGTGTTATTAACCAATTGCAGTTGGTAAACTAATACTAACTGGGCAGTCATTTTGCTGGGAGAACACCCCCTCTATCTACGTGTTACTTCCCCTGGGATTGTTTCTATAGCAAACCAAATAATGAAGGCACAGGAGGGGGCAGCTGCTCCTGGTGTCATGTTGATTGCTAATTTGGCTCCTCAGCCCGGGGTGTGTGTGTCACTGAGCGGGGAGGGGCCCCACGGGGTGTATGTGGGGGGCTGGGGAGGCACAGGGGGTGCCGTCTGGCCGGGGGGGGTGAAGCGGTTGTTGGGGGCACCGCTGAAGGGCAGACAAAAGTCGGGGAGCTGCTGGGGGTGGGAGGGAAAGAAGGGCGGGGGGCGCTGCTCTGGCCTCGGGCGGACCGGGGGGAGGCGGCAGCCCCTCGCCCTTCCCTTGCGGGAGGCAGGACGCCCCCGAGCTGCCCGCGGTCACGCGTCGGCCCGTCCCCCAGCCCAGCCAAGATGGCGACGGCAGGAGGCGGTGCTGAGGGGCGGGGGGATCCCGCCTGAGAGAGACGGCCCGGCGGGCGGGCGGGACGGCAGGGGGCGGCTCGGGCTCCGCGCGGAGGCGATAAGGGCGCGGGGACCCGCTCGCGCGCGGCCATCGCTCCCTGGCGCGCGCGGGGGGCAGGCGGCAGGATCCGCCGCCCTCATGGGGAGCGCAGCCCCGGCCTGAGGTGAGCGGCGCGGGGCGGGAACGCGCGGGGCTGTCACCGCCGGCGTGGGGCGCTACCCCAGGGGCGGGCGGGGCGGCGCGTGTCTCCCGCCGGCCGGGGCCACAGCGGAGCCCGGGGCCGACGCGGCTCCGCCGTCGCCATCAGGCGCCCCGCTGGCGGCAGCCCGAGCGCAGGCGGCCGTGCGCTAAGGCTCCCCGGGGGCGGGCCGGGCCCGGCCGAGACCCCAGCCCCGCCGCCCCTGCCGAGCGGCCCGGGGGTGCGGAGCGGCTGTGGCGGGTGGCTTGGAGGCGGCTGTGCCGGCTCCCCCCACCCCCGCCCCGAAGGGAGGCGGCGGCTCTGTCCCCGTTCGCTGGCGCGTCGGGTGCGGGGCAGGCGCCGCAGCCCTGGCTGGCGGGGACAGAGGGGCGCCCCCCCCCGGGCGTTGAAACGGCCCTGCGGTAACTGCCATCCGCGCGGCGGCCGTGCCGCACGTGAGGGCCTCGCGCCGGGCGGGGCCCTGCGGACCCGCCGTGTCCCAGGCGGCGAAGGGGGAAGCGGGCCGCGGTCTCGGTGCCCTGGGTCTGTAAGTCGCCCTTCCCCTCGCTAGCTGGTGGGGCTGCCAACGCGGAGCTCCGTCGCCTCCCCCCTCCGGCGGCTGGCTGCGTGGCACAAGTGACAGCAGGACGGCTGGGTTCGTGCCGAGCGTCTGACATCGCGGGTAAAAATGGGTCTGCGAGCCGTAGGGCGTTCGTGCTGCGGTAACGGCTGAGGGTACCGCGGACTCCGGGGGCTAGTCGTGTTTAATGGCTTGTTAATTATTTTAGTGGCTTTGGGCCACAGCCGGTCTCAGATTCTATTTAAAGAGGGCGCTAGGGCTCAGCATCCCCCAGGACGTGTTTGTTGACACTGGGAATGAGGCGCCGTAGACTTGGCACTTGGTTCCGAAGTTTCATATTTGAGTTAAGCTGACCGGAAGAGTAATGTTTTGGACAGCTTCATTTCACAGTTTCTTCTTGAGTTGTTGCTCAGCTGGAGTTTTCTGTCAGAAAATAAAATGCACCGTGCGTAATCTTTCACCTTTTTATGAATGATTAAACAGAAATATTTCATCTTGGCTTGTAACTACACCGATTTAGGGAAACTGTTTTGAGTCAGTCTAGTCAAGGAAGGGTATGGGAAGTACATGGGTGAGTTTTGGTTTGTGTGTTGGAAATGCAAGCCCAGCTTTGCAATGATTTTTTTTTTAACCCACGTGTTCAGAATCATGCTGCTGAAAATGAATCAACTAGTAGGGAACCTTGGATCTAGTCTTATTGTAAAGCAAATGTGAAAACTGAATTGTTTCCTTGCCGACTTAGTCCCTCTAAGTTCAGGTTTTATTGCGTTGTTCATGATTCCTGGTATTGACTTCCTATTTATTTATAGGAAATGGAGCATTAAAGTTTGTGTCAAGTTCATGCAAAGAATCACATGGAGTCTGCCAGGAATTACAAAGGGCAAAAAAGGATAATCTCACCTACCGTCTTCACATGGTTTCCAATTATTAGACTTGCATTATACAAATCTTTTAATCAAATTTGGGTTGTTTGTTTTTTATAATGTCTGAAATTTAAGGGCCCAGTCATGTGAGGAGTCTCCCCTGCAAAAGTGCTGAGGAGCCTCCACTTCCTTTGGAGCAGGTTTTATCTAAAGAGTCTAATAAAGTCAAGACAGTAAACAGTAAAGAATCCACATACTGGCAACTAGTGTGGACAATGTTCTCTGGCTTACTGTTGGACTAGAACCCTGTGGTTTTCTTGTTCAGTATTCTGTACGAGTCATTCAAAAGTAATAATTCTATACTGATAAATATATCTATATTAGGAAGATTCATATGCTGGAGTTTTTGGGATACTTTTGTAGTATCAACCACACTTTTAACATTCTTGCAGAGTACTTGTTTTACAATGATTTATATAAACATCTCTGCAATTGCTGTATGTGTGGAGGTAATAGCTATAAATTTATCATCTGAGCAGACTTAATTGTGACAGTGATAAAAGTGTCAGATGCTGACAGAGCCCTATTTACACTAAGGCTCCCATTTGTGTATCTGATGTAGTGATAGCACTGGGGGTTGGGAGACAATTTTTTTTTTAAATTGCTAGGCAAGACTTGTGAGTTTAGTGCCTATCATGCTTTTTTTTGAGAGAGTAGAGGTCCCAGTTCATTCTTGTTGTAACTGTGGTGGATGTATTAAAGGTACACCAGGGAAAAGCTGCAGCCACACATCACTTTTCCACTGGAAACTGTGGGCCACCACCATTTAGATACGAGCTACCACAATTAAATACATTACACAGTTTATTTACCCTAGCATGTATTTGTGCTACAGGATGAGATGAATAGTTTATCATTCATGTGTATGTACTCTTTTTAGTTTGAATGTTGTCATGTGGTTAATTTGAATAATTGTAATTGGATTAATTAATAGGTTTCTAAAATTGAAATCTGAAATTGACAAATTATTATACTTAAAATGTAGAAAATCTCTCATCCTCTGTTTCCTTTATATAGACTTGTTGAGAATTGGAACTACTTTTGCAAGTCAGAATAGGTTGAAATACTTCATAAACCAGTAGCTACAAAAGCCACTGTAATCATGGAGAAATCTAAGTTGGTATGTTTCAGAAAGCAGAAAGATTCTGAAAGGACTTCTGCTAACTAGTGAAACATATTTATAAGAATCTGTTTTGCTGAATGCCTATTGATTCACTCTGCTGTGAACATATTTATAAGCATGTTGGCAGCATGTTTTTGAAAAGTTGGAGGCTAAAACAGATTACACAATTTATCAGGTCTAATAAGACAAAGATGATGTAATCTGTGTTCAGATACAATGTTTTAGCTTCCAGTAACAAAATAGCAGTTTCCTAATATCTTCCTGTTTGACATAGGAGGGAATTTAAGTTGAGTAACTTCTGCTGCCTTTGTGAACATGAATTTTTAGATATTTGCTCTGATGTGTATTGGGAAAGTGTGGAAATTGACAAATTTCCTCAAGGAAGGAAAAATTGAGAAGAGTTGTCCAAATACCCTATTTTTTTGCAAATTACTTCACTCTTTAAAAGTAGTCTGATAGTGTCAAGTTTGCATATGAAGTTTGTTTTTGAAGTTTTTTTGTTGAACTATGCCAATTGCAACTTCCAGGGACACTCAGTAACAGACTTGAAAGTTGCCATACTTCTGAATAGAGACTTGGAGTGGCTAGTCCACTGCTTTTGACAGTCTCACCTTCTCATCAACTGTTGTGAATGGCCTCATCCACCCTGATTGAATTTACCTCATTAATACTTGCCCTCCTTACTGTGATGTAACTCACCCATCCTTACGTGCGTGTTTATATACCTACCAAACTGAAGTTTCCACTTCATGCATTCGACAAAGTGGGTTTCTGCGCACAAAAGCTTATGCCCCAAAAAATTGTTAGTCTTTAAGGTGCCACAGGACTTTCGTTGTTTTATTAAGAATATGTTATATGCTTTACTTCACTCAGCACTTCTCGAAGTGTATATTTAAGACATTGATTGTAACTTATCACAGTACTGGAGTCTACAGTTTTATTTAGCCATAGAGCAGCTGCAGAAGTAGCAGTGCAAACTTCTCTATGCCACCTTCTCTATGTCAAAGATCTCCCAGAGTCTAAAACCTTGTCTGTGCTATCTTAAGGACATATCTTTCAGGGAACCTGATTGGAACGTGCTTGCCCCTTAATTCATTTACAAGCAAAATCCCAAATTATAGTGTCTCTCAAAAACTAAAGTGTTTCATTTAGGTAACTAGGGCCTTGTCTACACTAGAAAGTGTTGTCGACCAAGTTACAGCAATGGTCAGAAACAAAAAGTGATGTAATTACAACACTTGTGCCTGTCCATGCAGCACTCATTGTGTTGCCGAAGCGTGTCCACAGTTCATGCTCTAGCATTGACAGTGAGAGCAGTACATTGTTGGCAGCCATCCACTGTGCAATTCACCACCTTGTGCTGCTAGGAGTTGTGAGAAGGTGGAGAGGATTGCAGTGTATCATGGATGTGGGGTCAAGCTCCCATGATGTGGTGATTTCCTTCCCATCATTCTATGGGTTTCTGACTGCATGTCATGGCATTTTTCAATACTTCTGGTTTCTAGAGTGCCTGCTATCTCTATCTGAAAGGATGGATTCTGCACTGCTCTCCACTGTTGCTGTCAGTGTTCTGAACACATCACGGCTGGTCATGGTTCCCAGTTGAAACAGGAACCTGAGACATCTGACCTGCTGTGTGACATGGAAACAAACAATGCTGGATTACTGTTTGTATTCACAGAGCATCTACATATGGTAAACTGCCACTTTTGGGTGTGTGAAACAAGCACTTAGTGGTGGGATCGCATCATTATGCAGGTCTGGGGTGATGAGCAGTAGCTACAGAACTTTTGAATGTGCAAAGCCACTTTCATAAAACTGTGTGGCGCTCACCCCTGTCCTGCAGTGCAAGGTCACCAGAATGAGAGCAGCCCTCTCAGTGGAGAAGCGTATGGCAATCACCATGTGGAAGCCGGCAACTCCGGACTGCTACAAATTGGTTGCTAATCAGTTTGGAGTCAGGAAGTCCACTGTTGGAGCTGTGTTATTGCAGGACCATTAATCACATTCTGCTATGAAGGACTAAGAGTCTTGGAAATGTGCATGAAATAGCAGATGGCTTCGCAGCAATGGGATTCTCTAACTGTGGTGAGGCAATAGATGGCACACACATCCCAGTTTTGGCTCTGGACTATCTTGTGATGGAGTACATAAATAGAAAGAGGTACTTCTCTATGGTACTGCAGGCACTTGTGGATCACCCTGTGCGTGTCAGTGACATCAACATGGGTTGGTCAGGGAAGATGAACGATGCATGCATCTTCAGGAACATTGGCCCGTGCAGAAAGCTGCCAGCAGAGACTTTCTTTCCAGGCTAGAAGATTCCAGTGGGGAATGTTGAAATGCTTATAGTTATCTTGGGAGACCCAGCCTACTCCTCACTGCCCTGTCTCATGAAGCCTTATATGGGCAACCTGGATAGCAGCAAGGAGTGCTTCAATAGCAGGTTGAGCAGGTGCTGAATGACTGCTGAATGTGCATTTGGAAGATTAAAAGCTTGCTGGCGCTGCCTTTATAGCTGATTCGGTCTAAATGAGGACAGTATTCCTTTGGGTACAGCCGCCTGCTGTGTGTTCCATAATATTTGTGAAGCAAAGGGTGAAAAGTTTGCCCCTGGGTGGAGTGCAGAGGTTGCAGCTGACTATGAACAACCAAATGTCAGGGCTGTTAGAGGGGCACAACCGGGGGGGGGGGAGGAAGGGAGGGGAGGGATTGAATCAGGGAGGCCTTGAGGAGCCATTTTGACAATGAGCAGCAATAAGGTGTCTTTAGCCTTGTCTCGACTCAAAAAAGTCGATGTAATATATGTAACAGTAATTATTGTGGCGGCTGGCATCCACATCACCCCTCTTGGGTTGGTGGAGTGCATCCTCACCCTGAGCACTTCCACAAACTTAAGAGGAGTAGTGAGCTGCCTGGAGCCCCATAGGCTGGCTCCCAGTGGGCTGCCCTGCCTTCTTGTTCCCTGCCAGGAGCCATCCCTGGCCTTCTCCCATCCTTATTCCCCACTGGGAGCCAGGGGAGGCCGCTAGGGGCTTCATCCCTCCCAGATGCCAGGGGGAAGCAGCCCTTTTCTCTCATCATTTTGCTGCTAAAAAAGGGAATAAAAGCAAAACAAAAAACCTCCACAAAGCCTTTCTTCTCTTTTTTAAACCATTTTTAAAGAAATTTTCATATGGAAAGTATTTAACCAGCTTTACCTTTGAACTTTGTTTTTGGATTATGTGGAACCTGAAACATTGAACCAGTGGAATGGGTAATCTAGGGAGGTGGTGGAATCTCTGTCTCTGGCTGAGATTATTTAGTTGGGGGTGGGTCCTCCTGTGTGCAGGTAGTCAGATGAGATGACCACCTGAGATCCCTTCTAACCCTAAGCTATGATTCTATGACTGGCTTGAGCCCTCCAGGGTCGAGAAGAGGTACCAAACAACTGTCTCCTCTCCCATCTTGTCCTTCAACTCGACATCCTTGCCCATGACTGTCCTTGGGGTTGAGTCTTCTGTCTACTATCTCCAGTTCCTCTGAAGTATCCACGGGGCTCTTCAAGATAGAGGTTGGGTCACTGCCAAAGATGGCATCCAGCTCGTTATAGAAACAGCACGTCTTCAGCACAGTACCAGGGCGAGGGTTTGACTCTCTTGCCGTCTGGCATGCCTGCCTCAGCTCCTTTATCATTGCATGGTGCTGATGTGTGTCCTGTTTGTAACCCTTCTCCAACAGTCAGAGAAATCTGACTAGGTATCAAAGTTCCTGTGGCTGGAGCAGAGCTGGGAATGCACAGCCTCTTCTCTCCATATGCTCAGCAGATTCAACAGCTCTGGTGTGCTCCAGGTGGGAGAGCATTGCTCTGTGGAGCTGCCATGATCAGCTGGGAAGATATGATGTGAGCTTTCCATGCCCAGCAGGAATTAAAAAAATTCCTGGGCCTTTAAAGTGGATGGGGTGGATGCTTGCGTACCTGGGTGCAGGGCAGTGGAGTTGGAACTGCTGACAGAGTGGTCAGGATTGGCATTGTGAGACATCTCCTGGAGGCTGTTTATGGAGACATAACCAAGCACAGTGTCTACTCTGACACTTTGTCGATTTAACTTTGCTGCAAAATTCTCTACACCTCTTGTTGAGGTGGTTTTATTTTGTTGGCAGAGGAGGACAATTGTTTTGGTGGAGGAGCAATGTAGTGTGTACACCACTGTTTTGTTGACAAAAGCTGACTTTGGTCAATAAAACTTTGTAATATAGTCTTGCCCTTAGGTTCAAATATATCACACCTGTCCTTTCTCAGGAGTGCTGTTAAGTCTTGCCTTTAAAAACAACAAACTTTCACTTTATTCATAATAGCTGCCTTTTGCCATGAGTGCTCTTGCTATTGACCCTGATGGAATCTTCAGTATACCTTATCCATTCATTATGGAATGATTTTTTTTTTTTGGTTCCTGCAACTCCAACTTACTTCCTTACTGGATGGCTGTGAATGCTCCATAGCCTTTCAACAGGAGTGAGTAGGACGTTCAGTTGAAGTAGGGCTTCTCTTGAAGTAAATAGGCATTGCCTTTCTCTGGCCTTTTTCTCTTGTTATAGTCACCCCTCAAATTGAGCCCAAAATATGTTGTTGCGCTGGAGGTTGCCCAGCTTTGTGGGTGAGAAGTGCCTAAGTGAAGTTATGACAATTTTCAGTTTCATGTCAAGGTGGAATAAACTCTGAATTTCTAACAGTACATAGCTTTTCTGCCTGATGGAAGAAGAGGGTTTTAAGAGGGACTTGAGTAAGGTGTATGTCCATCTTTTATACAGGCATAGAAGGGATCTAGCCTGAATGTTATGGACTTGCAGAAAACTGGTTGACTTTTTCCTTTCAGCTGTCCTGTTTCTGTTTGGTGCTTGTGAAATTAACTTTCCTGCTTTTTGATGGGACTTTCTCTGCTCTTCATGGATTGGCTGTTTGCTCCAATTTCTCCCATTTCCCCCTGCCACTCCCAATCATTCGCGTCTCCCCTCTTCTGTTTAGCCTGGTTTTCCATGCCCCTGTTCCTTTTCATGTAGCTTATCTTTTCCTAAGTAAATCTATCCTCCGCCTCTCCACTCTTCCGCCCCCAAAATCATGATATTAACATGACATTTGTCACCAATATATTTACTTTACTTGTGTGTAATACTCCATCTCCCACCCAATATCTGTCTTGTCTGTTTATATTGTAAGCTCTTCTGGGCAGTGACCGTTTGTACAGCACTTGATGCAACAGGGCCCCATTTCTGGATGGCTCTTAGGCACTACTGTAATAATCATGATTGATAGTTCATGTGACACAAGCAAAAGTTTGGGGATAGGGTGGAGAGAGGTTCTTGTTGCCTAATGGTAATGTATAAAAGATTAAAAACAAAAACAAAAAAACCCCATCTTCATCTACATATCAAGGTACTTGCCCTAACTAAGCTGATTTAAAATGTTACGCTCTACACCATACCTCATACAACTGATTCTGCTCTCTTTAATAGCTCTTTTTCTACTCCTAACCCAAGTTGTATTTGCAATAAATAATACCATGACACTGTCCTGTTCTTTAATAGTTGATCTATCTTTTCATTCTTCTGTAGCTATTTGTTTTTCTGGCTCTCAATGAAAACTGTTTGTTTTTTCTGTCTGGATCCAGAATTTGTTCTCTTCCCAGAGGTGAAGAATGGGCTTAATATTTTGAGCACATTTTACCACAAATTGCTACAGTGGGAATAAAGTTCCCACTATAAATACTCTTTGGGGAGATAAGGTGTTCTTGGCTTCATGTTTCTCTTACCAGCTCACAAGAAGCTATGTTTTATGGTAGAATGTCCTGGGTCTGTGTACGCTTTGCTCAGACATAAGTAATACTCTGGAAACACAATGGGGGGCAGAAATGCATAGGAGGAAGGAGATCAACAGGGCTCAGGAAAGGGTGAAAGGAAGGCTGCTTTTTGAAAGAAGGGAGATGTCTTTTCAAGTACTGCCTGGGGAGTTAAGGGAGAGGGTGAAAGTGAATGAAGCCAAGGATGGGGGAAGGAGAGGGGAAAAGTGTATGTGAGGAAATGAACAGGATTACAGCTGTAACGATAGGCAAGTTTGCTTCTTATACAACTATTCCTTATGATCTTTTTGTGGTGGGTCATTTGGTTTTATTAAAAAAATTCTGTTTTATGAGGGAGTGAGGTCAGAGTATTTACTTATCTTGGAGGGGAAGCACACCCTTATTCATACAGATCTAACAAAAGATCTCTCTGTGACTCTGGCCATATAAAAATAAGGCAGCAACAAGTGTAATAAGTGTAAGGCATGAAATTAGGCCCTCCCTCCTCTCGCCTTTCCTTTTCTCTGGTTGATCTGCTTATCCCGCCTTTGCTGTAAATTGACTCATGTATCCCTGTTTACATACACTGATTGTTTTGTTTCCTTTAAAAAGTGTCTTTTCAAGCATTATTCTCATTTTTTGGTGTGCACTTGGCAGCCATGACAGTTGTACTTAAGAAGGGAAATGAGAAGTCTTTAAAACCATTAATGTGCAGACCTGTCAAGTGTCACACACACCTTATGTGATGTCACACATGACACGTCTTATGTGATATTCAAGCATGCAGGCCACCATTCACACATTCCAATAGGCTGGACTGTTATGAAGCCTGCTGGGGTGCAGAAATGTCCGGCAGTTGTGACTCCAGCAGAGCTGCACAAAACTTGAAATATAGGTGTGTCCATCTAAGTAGGCACAAATCACTGTCTTTTTGTACACTAACATGTTTCTTAAAACATCCCACAGTTGTACCATTTCCAGTGCAGCATTAGGGTGGAGGGAGCTTAATGTACGCTGGCCACCTGCTCAGAGGAGTCTTACACAGTATAGTGGCTTTTAAAAAACCCACAAAACTAAACAGTGTCAATCTGAGCTCTGTCCGTGTTGGTGCTTCTCCCTATTGTTACCATTTGAGGAGCTGTGGCAGTGTAGTGCAACTGGGAAATTTTTAAGAAAAAAGCAAGTGTAGACAATGCATAGTAGGTGTGTTAGGCACATGAGGAATTCAGGGACAAGCCACCTGGTGTGTAGGGATGAAAATGAGGCATTGGGGTGGGGAAGGATGGCAGTGTGAATTGGTTGTTACTCTACCTGATAAAGTGAAAACAGCTACGAGATTGTATGTATAACTTCCTCAGAGCTGGGCTTCAGCAGGAGTATTTTGTTTGTGACCAGTATAGAACATAGCAGCATGTCTCTCTGATTTCATGTGATATCATATTACCTTGGCTTCTCTACATTGCTGGCTTCTTACAAGTTTTTAATTTTAAGCTGTCCTTGATGGTTTTCAGAGCTTTCAGTGGGGAAGAGCTTCAGGTTTGACCCAGCCAATGTATCAAAGCTGTTTGCACTCTGACACTGCCCATTTCTTAAGGCTATGGTCATTGCACCTAAGGTCTGCAGATGACTAGCTTTTGCTTAATTATTCCCATCACCTTCCTTTCCATTTTTAATAGACCTGTGGAGCATAATGAAGTCTGCTATAACATATGCATGTTTGTTGTGATTGCACATGCAGTTGTGGAAACTGCACAAATAAACAGTTATGTATATAGCTGGCTATTTGCATATGCAGTTACCACAACTGCCTGTAGTTAAATTAAGAGTGAGTACATTCAAGTGTGCAAGGGTCTGAAAAATAGGGCTTGTCACTTAAGCTGTACTGTGGGATCAGCGCTCTACCGATCAAGGAGGAGTGAAGCCAAAGGAGGGATGTACTCTCTATGGCATTACGCCCCCAACTCTTTGCTGCAAAGGCTATGAAGTTAAAAGTGATGCTGAGTATATGGGCATTACCTTGCACTAGTTGCCCCTGGAGTTACTGAAAACTCATTTGGGGTTTTGGGGGCAGTGCACTAGAGCTTTGCTCCCCACAGGTGCTTTGGATGCTTTGTGTAGTCACAGTTCCTTGCAAGTGTCCTGAAAACTTCATGTCTGGATGACAAAACTCTTTACTCATTCTTTAGCAGGGCAAACTCTACCCCTTAATGGAAGGATTGAGTTGTTGAAACTCATAGGAGTTTCTTCCTACAGCTTTCTGCTCCCTAGCCTTGTTTGTTAGACTTTGTTTCCGCAAGTCATCCAGCAGTGTAGCTCTAACAGCGGCAACAATGTTAGAAATTCTGAAATAGACAAGAGGCTGGTGGATGACATTTTTAACCCCAGTGTTGTCTAGACCAACTCAATCAAGTACACAGTTGCTAAAATGCTGATGGCCAGTTGACACTGGATCATCTGTTACCGTTGAATGAACTGCACCATTGGTAGCAATGGTGAAATACTTGAGCAGGGAAAATCTGGAGTAAATATAGCCTTTTTTCCTCATTTTTTAGGGAGATGTTGGCCCTATATTATTTATTCTTCTAATATCCAAGTAAAATTGTTGCTTATTTCATTCAGTGTAGAGATAGGAAATGAAAGAGTTGCCTTATCTAGTAGTGAGAGGTTGCAATAATAATTGGAAGTAATTTCTGTAGTGAATATTTGGAGAATAGATTTAAAATAATAATTTGTTTACCTAACACTGACAAACATTACATTTAAATTACAGCTACTTATTTGGAAGAGGCAGTTCCTAGTAAGGACATGATTGTGCACGTCTTTGAGATGAAGTCAACTGGAAATGAATTGCTAATTGAGGGAATATTTTAAAAAATGTAATTACATGGTTTGAGAGGTCTGATTCTCCCTCCCCTACCCTCCCAGCACTGAATTTTTTCTTAGTAATGAACACTGAGTTTGGGGAAATGGTAATAACAAAAACTGGGTTGAGGTCAGATGATAGACAACATGGAAAATTACTAGTAAGTGGATATCTAAATGGTTTAGGGCCAACACAAGTAGTTTATATTTCCAAAACTTATTCATCTGTGTGCATTTAAAAAAAAAAGTGAAAGCTGTCATTGACTACAAATGACTCTCCCCTCTCCCCTCCATCTCAGTAAAATAAAATCATTGCCTGGCCCAGGCAGGTCTTCTTTTAGAAATGTCCCAAAAACTTGGGGATACTTTAGAGTAGTATTCTCAGTCTTAGGTCCATGGAACCTTTCTGTTTGTCCACGGAAAGAAACATTTTGAGAACTAGGCAGTGGGGGATTGAAGCCTCGGTGTATGTCTCTCTTATGAAGTGGTCTGCAGAATAGCAATGCTGTAGAACTACTGCCTTAAGGTGTTTACATATAACAGAGGGTTGCCTGTGGGAGGTGGCCTTTCATGCATGTTTCATTGTAAAATAAAATGCTTATTCAGTGAATGTGTTTAGTCAACTAAATTGTTAAATATATCAGAGGAGATAGATCATTGAGAGGATAGTGAGACAAATAGTTTAGATTAGAAATATGCAGACCTGAAGAAGAGCTCTGTGTGGCTCACAAGCTTGTCTCTCTCACTAATAGAAATCGGTCCAATAAAAGATTACATCACCCACCTTGTCTCTTTAGGTTAGAAATATTGAGACTACCACATCTGAAGAAAACTGATCCCATTTCTTATAATAATAATGGCAAATGGGTAAGAAGTATCTAATTATAGTAGGGAAAAATACTAAAATATGGACAGGGCTAGGAGAGAGAATGTGTATTGCTAATAGGATGGAGAGACAAGAGGAATCGGCTGGAATATCAAGATCTTGAAAAGAAAAATGATTTTGTAAAGTAAACCTTGAAAGAAATTAACCCAATCCCAAAACACACTTTCATTGTAAAATAAGTGCAAAGAAACACTGCAGAGGAAAGTTAGAAAATTACCAAATGGGAGTAGAGAGCATTTGGGTTATCAGGAGATGGTGAAAGAAGTGAAATCAAGCTATAAGTACATCTACACAGCAGAAGTTGTGCATGGGCTAGCCTACGCAAGTGAGCTTGAAATTCGCCAGGCATGGATAACATAGCAGTGAAGACAGCACAGTGAGGCCTTGAGAGCATGCTAAAGAACAGAATATGTAGCCAGATGGGAGAGGTTGATAGCATTTCTATCTCATTGCTGTTCTGATCCCTGGATAACTCTGGCTAATATAGCAGAAGTGGAGCTTCAAACTTAACTTTTTTTGGGGCTGTGGGGAGAGTCTTTGCTGTTCTTTCTTTCCAAAATCTTATGGTTTCTGATAAAGGATTACTGGGACAGGGCCTCTAGTACTCTACCCCTTCCTCAATGTGTCTATTTTTTTGGGGGGGGGAGGTCCTTTGCTGTGAATAATTGCAATTCCTCATAGTCTCACCAAGCAGCAGTGTAGAGAATTATAGGGGTGGAAGGGACCTCGAGAGATCATCTAATCCAGTCCCCTGCACTCAAGGCAGGACTAAGTAATATCTAGACCATCCTTGACAGGTGTTTGTCTAACCTGCTCTTAAAATCTCCAATGATGGAGATTCCACAAGCTCCTTAGGCAATTTATTCCAGAGATTTAACCACCCTGACATTTAGGAAGATTTCCTAATGTCCAGCCTGAACCTCCTTTGCTGCAGTGATATGGTTCATGACAACATTTCTGCCCACAAATTGTTCTGAATAGCCACAGTGAAACTAATGAGTTCTGCTAATTTCACTCTCCTGATGCTTGGCAAAGCTATGAGCAGCAGCAAAGGCACTGCGGTATTCTGTTTGCATGCTTAGGAAGACAATATTGCATTTGGCTCCTGTTTGGAGGGCTTAATTTTAAATCTTAACGACCACTAGAAGCTTGCAGGTAAATTTTCAAAAGCAGCCACTGACTTTTTGTTGTTGTTGTTGTTGTTGTTTCTAAATTTTGGGGGGATTTTGAAACTCCACTTCAGCTATAACTTTTTTGGGAGAGGGTCGGGGGAGGGAGGGTAGCGGCAGTGCGGAGAATCTTTGCTATTCTTTCTTTCCAGAATCTTGTGCTTGCTCATAAAGGATTACTACTACTGGAGATTCGTTTTTCTTTTTTAAGACTGCGGTATTGGTGAATGTCTGAAAACTTTGGCCTTAAAATTGTGTGGGGTTTTTTGTTAAATGCAAGTGTAAATTATGCAGAAACTGATGTTATAGTCTCCCATGCTTTCCAGAAAAAGTTGCCTTTGCCAATGGAGATTTTTATTCCTTGTTTGGTAGAGCATCACTTTACAACTAAGCAAATAAAGCAGAACCTCTTCTACTTCAGACCTCTTTAGCAGAGGAGACAAATACCTTTTTGACCTTAACAAGGAAAATTATGTTAATAACAAGCTGTTGAATATTCTTAGAGTAAAATGCAGGCAAGAAGAGGAAGCAGGACAGGAAGATTAGAAGATGATCTTGCAAGATCAGTGGAGTCAGTTTAAGTATTAAATATATATCTGTCACTGAAGGTCAATTAGTTGGTCAACATTTTTCTCAATTTCTTATTTGAAAATGTATATGAAGTGGTTTGAGGGCCAGCATGCTATCTGGTTACTGCCTAGTTTCACTGTTTATCATTTTTCTTTATTTTTGTGAATGGAGGTTGCAAACAGTTCTTAAAAAAACCAAAACAAACAAACAAAAAAACCCAACCACATCTTGTCTTTATTGCAAGTGTAATGGTGAAACTAGCATGTGTGCATTACGCTATTGTCCTAGTGATTTCACTTGTCTTAAAAGGGTCAGCTTTTCTGTACAAAATGTATTGCAGTAGTGTTTTTCCATTTGCCATTCTTTACTGGTACCTTCTTAAAAGATGTGATTTTTTTTTTAAATTACTTTTTCAGGTTAGTTATTAAGCTCCTAGTCACAAGGCTGAAAAGGTGTTTGTCTGTTATGCTGTCTTACACCTCTAAGCATCTATTTATAACCTCAGAATGTTTCACACTGTAGGTATGGTAGACTGGTTCCTGTTTTCAGAAGTAAAATAAAATATATTTAACAAGTCTTAAAATGTGTTAATCTTTTCAAGGCTATTCCTTCTGCATAATTGCCAACGTGTCTGTAAATATGAATTACACTGGTGATGGTAGTTGTGCAATTGAGGATGTATGTTTATCCTTTGGTTTCCACCATGACAAGCAAATTCTAGTTTTAGAAACTATGGAAAGATTATCAGGTTGGCTTCTTATTTTTTTTTTTTTTTAAATAAAGGAATGAGTATGTTTGGGTATGCATAGACTAAGTAAACTGCTCACATGCTTTTACAGGTTGGTCATTTTTAAGTTTAAGATAAAATAGTAAGGCCTTAATTATCAAATATAATAGTAATCAAAATGTAATGTGAGAAGTTTGTTGTATTTAGTCCCAAATTTAACTTTGTTGGTCCATATTATATTTGACATAATCAGTTTCTGTTTGTATGATAGGGTGATTATTGACTGGAGGCATTAATTTTTTAGTACTGTTTTTGCATTTTAATTGTTTCTATTTAAACATCAGTAATTGAATATTGGTAAGTTGACAAGAAATAGAAAAAATATGTTAATTAAAAATATCAATGTGTGAAGTCTTCCAGTTTTTTAAGGCAATTTAAAAAAGATAACATGAAAAATATGTAGTTAATTGTGCTAAATTGCAAAAGGGAAGATAATTTCTTACTAAAAAATATATATGCATAACAAATTATAAAAACAAACCCCAAAATCAAAGCAATTTTACTTTGGCTTGTTTTTTGATAATTTTTAAGTAGATCTCCAGAACATAAGCATCGAAGGAGCACAAAATTAAATGTAGTTGATGTAAATAGTGCAATCAAATTAATTATTGTATGGAAAAGAATATTTATAGTATAGAAAAAAGGATCAAACAAATGGGAGAGCCCATGGATGTTTGTTTTTATTTTTATTTATTTATTTATTTTAAAACAAACAGCTACATGTTAAAATATTGTATCCTTTGGCAAATACATTTTATTTAAATCCTAAAAGTGATTCCAATTGATTTATTACATTAGGGAGATTTTGGTCCATAGAATTGAATTGCATGAGACGTCATCAGATCAAAGTGTTTGTTTGTTAACCTTGATTAAAGCAAAATAATTCTTAGAGGGGTTTTGCTACTCTCTTTTTAAACTGATATAGTTGAGGGTAGGAAAATATTTTTTTGTTTACATCAGCCTAATTTCATAAAGTAAATCTATGAAGCTTCCATCATCTAAATGGTAATCATTGCATGGTAATACAGAAATGCTGATATACATGAAATATAGACATTGTCCAGCCATGCTAAAAGGAAGATAGGCAATGAATGGAGTTTAATTAGGCTGCAAGTTTATTCACCTAAAATGCCTGGGACTACTCTAGAATAAATTGTACAGTGCATGTCGTCATTATTTTGTTTCTACCTGTTTGGAGAGCTGCCATCAGCCCTCCCCTTCCCAGCCTGATTCCAGCCAGCCTGTTGCTGGGACCCTGCTGCCTTTTTGCCATGAGGATAAGGGAGCTGAAGAGGAAGTGGAGTTGGCATCCCTACCAGATGTTAGGAGCTCTGAATCCTCTTTCCCCAGATTCCTTATGGGATGTTTTCTTCTATACCCCCTTCTAATCCATTTTATTTGACAATTATTTTTCTTCCATAACAAGTACCTGCACTGGACTTCTGCAATTTTCTTTAAATTTACTAAGTTGTGACATTTTTTTCCCAGCTTTCCTGCCCACCCCACAGTGTTCCTGACCCACTCTGGGGAAGCTGAAAAAACCACCTCACTTTGGCCAATCTGGTGGTGAGTGAAAAATTCCTTTCCAGGAAATTCCCCAAGGAAAAAGGATTAGCATAATGCACACTGTGGATCATGTATGGGCCTAGTTCTGTTCTGATGACATGGATGGGTGGGTGTTGCCAGCCCAACCCCAGTGAGAGAGGGCTTTTCCAGAAGTTCCCTGGGTATAAATATCCCCCTCTGGTCACGTGGATCTGGCCACTTCCTGTTCCGCCTTCCACTCTCCAAGTAAATCTTCTTGTTCCCTCTCTGCCACCAATTACAGAGATGACAACCCCTTTTTTTCAAGCCAACTGGACAAAGGACTCACTGCATACAATTGTGGTGAGCACGTTCCTCTGTGTCCCTGGGATGATGGAGTAAAATACATTGTGTTGGTTAGGATGTAGGGGTTGAAGATTACACTGGTCTGAAATTGGAGACTTGCTATAATCTTGGACTAGGGCTGGAAAAACACTACTAGACTGATGGGCTAATAATGACAGATTTATTGTTTGATCTTCCATGAATCAGCAGAATTAAAATGTAGTGCATTATACAGGTGTTAAGTGTGGAATCCCAGCTTTCAGTTGCTACATACCATTCATCTATAACTCTGGCATGTCACAAGATATTGTACCTTAGAATTGCATCGTTCCAATTACCATCTCTTTTTTTCTAAATTCACTCTACTTCAGACATGTTAGTGGCTGCTATCTTGAAGAACTAGAATTAGAAAATAATGCTTCATACCATCTGCCATAACAGCTTGGGAATGCTGGCTCTCAAGTATTAGAGAGGATTAATCTCCTGCTCCATTGATTCATGAGAGATGGTAGAATATGTGGGAACAAGTACTTAATTGGTGGGGTAGTAAACTCTCCCTAGCATTAGGTTCTTGTAAATGGAAAAAATGTTATATTTCGTATTGTGAAATTATCAGTTTGCATAATCGTCTTAACATGTATAAATGTTTTCCCTCAGGGTTTTAGGAAAGGTAGGAGTAACTGTTCTTGTACCAATAATTCAAGGCACTATTAGGAAAGCATGGGAGGAGGGTAAAGGTAGATTTAAAAAAAAGTCACGTTGCGCTGTAAAGTTTGATGTGGTGGGTTGAAAATGGAAATAAAGATTCAATTTATTAGTGCTTTGTTCAAGGTTCTCCCAATGGACTCTCCCCCAGTCTTGCTTAAGAAGGGGACCTTCTACATGCAGACCCTCACTTCTCCATGTAGAAGTAGGTGACTCGGTCACCTCCATGTCTCTGGTTTTCCCACCCACCCTCAGGATCCTGCAAAGGCCTTCCATGTTGTCTGGGATTTTTTTGCAAGCAGGAGGGTGGAAGCCAGATGGGGTGAGGAGAGGTATGATGCATATTGTACTCCCTGTGGCCCGATGGACCTTGTTTGTGTAATTTGAGGCCCCTCGGTCAAGTTACAAAAGGGAAAAGGGGTGATGGGAAGTTGGGAGTGTTAGGGGGTACATTTAAGGTTCTATGGGTGATTTCACTGTGCATTGTAAACTTTAGAGTGTTTAGGGATTTATTTTCTAAAATAAAATCTTAAAGGAACATTGATGTTCTGACTGCTAATATATTCTAGTTTCTTAGAGAGCATCCTATAACTAGTATGTTCTGATATAAAATAAAAACATAATATTTTTAAATGTTTTTTCTGTTCCTTTTTTATTTTTCAGCAAGGGAGAAATTACAATTATACAATGGAATATTGAAAATGTACATAGAGTGCTCCCAAATCCACAGAAATACCCCCAAACTGAACAAATCAAGGAATATACTTTATATTTGTGATCACTTTCAATTATTATAAATCTCAGACTTTATTTGCAACTGTAGACCTGCAATGGGATCAGTTCAAGTGTACCATTGCACATACTTGGAACCTCATTGATTTCACTGAGGCTCAGCACAGGCACTAGGGTAGCCCACTCAGATTTGCTTACAAGATCAGAGCCATAGTAGACCTAACAGTTTCAGACAGAATTTGGTGTCCCTTTTGAATTTCTAAGCAGTCTCATGTAGGTTTAAAACAAAACAAAACAAAAAAACCCTTACTTTTAATTAAATTATTATTTCTTTCAACCTTAACCATAGGTTAAAGTTATTGCCTGAGAATAGAGATCTGTGTGGAAGTGTTGGTACAAGCATGTAATTAATCCATCTTTGAAATGATGTGTTAACACATTTTTCAGGCTGAAAATTGGCATGCATATCTAAAAAGTGATTGTATTGCTGGCTTTTGTTTGAGAACTAGTGTTTTCTTATTAATATTTTGATTTTATCATTAAAATGTCTTTATGTATTAATCTAAACACAGATTCATTTAAGAAATAAATGAGAATATTTAGCACTAGGGAATATCACCTTTTGTTGTTATCACCTGTCACTGTTAAGGTTTCCTTACCTTAAAAAGGAGCTATATTGGTACACGCTTAGGTATATATGTAGAACCTTTGTTAGGGCTCCATTCTTTATTTAAAAAAGGAAAATAATCCCAAATATTTATAATTAAGTCCTGTTTTCAAGCCTTAGAGGCCACATGAATTGAGTGGGGATACATAGTTGCCTCCAGGGAGCTTCAGTAACAGGCTACAACATTAGAACCTCTGGCCTTCTTCATAAGAAATTTGTCTCAGTGTGTTCATTTCCACAAGCATTGTGCAATAGCTTGTTTCTCCCCTTCCTAGGAGCCACTTGCAGAATGATACTGTATCCATATAGTTATGAAACACTTCTGAGTTGTTGGGCATGAAAGTTGCTGTAGAAATGTTCATTATTGTTAGCTATGTTATTCTGGTTGTTAAGATTCATTGTGATATTTGCAGAATGACTACTATTGACTCTGCATTAGCTGAGTATTACACTTTTCTCTCCTGTTTTTGAGGACTGTAGTATACATTCATGCAGTCTTATCCCATCAAAAACTGCATTTGAGTCTTTCACAGCAACTCTATAGAAGTATAAAACCATTGAATTAACTTCTGATGTATTTTTTCTTTTATCATATAGTTAGTCACTGAAAGGGTTTATATCAAGAAAAATAAAGGTCTTAAGGGGAGCTGTATAGTCACTTAAGGTTTATACTTATTTTTTTTTATTTTCCAAAAGTTGCAGTTAAATTACAGAAGTCTCAATGATTCTCATGCGCTACTTGTGCTGAACTGGGGAAATAAATGCAGGCCATACTAGGTGGTTCAGTATGTGTGGAGGGCAGGTTAAGATAAGCCTTTACATGGAAAAGATTTATGTAAAAATGTGTATTATAAACAAGAAGCTGTTTGCCTCTGCCTTTTTGAATCTGGCTATTGGGAATAAATGTATGCTACTAGTTTGATTAGGGGATTCTTAGATTTTGGGCAGAATCTCAATAATATAGAGTGTTTAGCTGCACTGTTGTGTTTAGACGTAACTTATAATGAACCTAATGTTCAGTGATTAGTGAGGTGACAAGAAGAACCAGCTTGCTGTCAGGTTCGATTTATATGGATCCCTCAAATAAGGAGCGACAAGGGTTGCTTTGCATACAACTTTGTTTTACTTGCAACAATCTATACATCATCAATTACAATTTTTAAAAAATCACCATTCATTCTTATTTAATATAACGATCTAACTACTTAAGCACAATCACAATTACAACTATACAATTATATTTACAAAGCTAGCTTACACTATAAGGTTATACTTATGCTATTATGCTTACACTGCAACAGTGAGGTTTGTCAGCAGTAAAGCAGCACTCCAATTCTACTAGTACGATTCCCGGGTTTACATCTGAGTGGAAAATACTGTCACACTCAGGTTACACAGCCACACGCTCTATACTTAGGTTTGAGCGGCAAACTGGGGAGAGACGGTAGGTAGATCAAGCCTGCACGTAGAGCTATTCTGGTGCCCTTCCAAAGATATGGGACATCTCCAATTTACCTTTTGTTTATGATCACCTTATATTCTCTTCCTCGCATCCATATGCCCACTTTTTAGCCAATTATGAAGTTCCTAAGAGCGATGAGGTGGTTGGGGGCTGCACCCTGACACAGCGAAACTTGATTTTATTTTTCTTAATTGTCCAGCAGCTGTTTGCTGTTTACAAAGAATCACCTATTGCAATAATGTCTGAATACTATTTAAATGAAGTTTACTGAGTTTTCGAGTAACAGGTTTACCAAAGCCTACAGGCTACATACTGATTGCATTTTGATTGCCTTCAGTACTTAACGCCTGCTGGGGTTCTCCCGGTGCTTGTCACAGAGATTTTGTTACAATACATGGCTGGAGGTTGTTACAAAGCAGTTAACATTTTACATTTTGGCCCAATGAGTTTATGTTTCTATTAATTTAAAATGGAGTTGGGTCACCTTAATTATAAAATGAAACAATGTTACAACAATTAGGAACATAGTTAATTTTATCACATATTTATATGTAGCCTGTCATTGCCAATACCTCTCTTTGAATCTGATAATTTTTTTTAATACAATATAGGACTGAAATGACTCTCCAGAAGGGTCTTAAGTGAAATAAATGTAATACTTAGATGTTAGAAGAAGATATCTACAATACATTACATTACCATTGGTGCATGTGCAATGATGTTTTTGTTCAGTAGAAATTGAATAGTACATCACTATTCTGCCAAAGTATATGGTTTCTTATTTGTTGTTTTAACAATCATAGTGTGTACATTATTAGATATGATAAAACACTCTTTCAATATTTCCACTATGAAAGAGCACTACAATTTGCTATTGAAGGTGACACAAGACCATAAAATAATGTAAACATAAAATTTGCAGAACTCAGAAATCTAGCTCCCTAGCAAACCTTCAATTTCAATCCAAAATCTAGTTTTGTGCTAGTTTTATACAGTCTCCTGAAGTACATTTTCAGTGTTCCATTCTGTTAACCTCAAAAATGGTTGTATTGTGCAGGGTCACTATATTTCTCAACTTTGTAAAAACAATATGAATGAAAAATATCCCTAACATTTACAAGGATTCACAGTTTTCAGTTTGGCCACTGAGTTCAATGGTGCCTTCTGCTTTGCAGCTTTAATTTTCCAAAAGTTTGAGTTACATTACAGAAGTCTCAACAATTCTTATATGCTACTTGTGCTGAATAGTGGAAATAAATTCAGTAGTAGTAGGTGTACAGTATGTGCCGACGGAGGGTTAAGATAAGCCTTGACATGGAAAACTGTGGAGAGGAACTAGCCACAGACTCCAGCTGACATAGTCAGAAGAAGCCAAAGCAGACACTGCTATAGTAGGGGCTGAGGAGATAAAATGAGGCCCTGCCAGGGACACCCCTCTGGACCCAGAACTTTGCAGGGGAGACCCACAGTTTGTGGGCACTAGGACCCAGGTGGTGCCCTCCCCAAAATGTGGCCTTTTGGGGGAAAACTGGAGAGGAGCCAGGCAGTGATTCCAGGCAATAGGGGCAGAAGCAGGCAGTGCACACCTTTTGTTTCTCTAGATGTGGAAAACTTTCTGCAGTTTTGACTGGGCTTTCTCTGCCTTATGCTGATTGGCTGGCTGTTTCAACACTTCCCTTCCCCTCTTACTTGCTCCACATAGTGTCTTCACCTTACCTTCACTCCATACCTGCTCCTTCACCGTCTTCTCTCCTGCTGTGTCTTCCTTACTCCCTTCCTTTCAATATCTTCTCTCCCACTTTTCTTTCCATTTAGCTGATCTCTTCTTATGTAACCTCCCTCCCCCTCCCCCAAAAAATTGTGGCACTAACATGCTGTTTGCCGTCATACATTGTTCACTCTTCTTGTGTGTTATACCCCTTCCCCCATCCTGTCCGCCTCGTCTAGTTAGACTAAGCTTTGTATTTGTACAGTATCTAACAGAATGAGGACCCATTCTTGTTTGGCCTTTAGGCACTACCATAATAAACATGATCAATAAAATATTCTCTTGGAACAACTTGCATTCCAAGTGACAATGACAGCAACAGCAGGTGTGATCTTCCCAGCATCCTCTTATGGTTTAATTTCCCTGACCTGAATCCTTAGTTTGACTCCTGCAGGTACCAACAAAATTGTAGGGGGATGCTCTAGGAAAGATCTCCTGCATGCGAAATGGCAATATAAATATAGAGTGAAGTATAGGGAGAACACTGATAAATATATCCCTGCTTCTTAAATGTACATTTAAAAGGACAAGCCCAGATCCTCATGTTAGTATTTTGACCATGCTTATATCCCCACTTTCATAAAATGCTACTTCAATTCTGTTTTGTGTTGATTATAGCCTCCGTAACACTTCCCAGCCTATTCAAATGAAAGATCTTTCACTAACTTATGTAGTACTTTCAATTGCCCTTTTATAAAACTGATAATAGTAGAAAGTGTCCCCGATTTTTCTGCTCAACTGATTATTCAACACAGCAGCAATGCTTATTTTATATTACATCTAAAAGTTGATTTGATCTTAAAGAATAAACATTTTGGTATTCTTTATTAAATTTTAAAAAATACTTTATAATAATGGAATGTTGCAGAAAAATAGTAATTTGTATTATTTAACAAGTGTGAATGTGTGTGGCCTGAATGGCAGCCACTTTCCCCTTCTACTCTCATGTACTTTTGCCTGTTTGACAGCTGCCTGTTCTCTCATATTCGTTACAGCCATGTTGCAGTTTTCCCTTCTGGATAACCATACTCCTGCACAGTAGGAGCCTTGCATCTGCGGAAGCAGCCTGCCAAAAATCTAAGCATGCCGGAATATAAAATCAGAGAGATGTTCTTTGCGGAGTAGCCTAAGTCTAATGTGTTGCCTGCTAGATGGGATATAGCTTTATTCTAGCCTATCCAGCAAGAGCAAATGTATATTTACTAGGACATGCTGATGAGATTTTATTAGCTAATCAATAGCCTTATATCGTATACATATCATTTAGCACTTAAATGTCAAAATATAGTACAAACTATGTACAGTACTTCAAACAAAAATCCCATATTTTAAAAGGCTGTTAAGATTGCAAAGACAAGCACTCATAAATTAGAAAATGCCAAGATTAAATATGGCCCATGTGTGCATATGAATTAATTTACATGATCATATTACTAACATCACATACTATTTTTTCCACCCACAGGGCCCCCACCTCATTCAATGTAACCCTTTTGCTTTTCTTTGTTCTTCCAAGAAATTCTTTCCATTATTTACCTGGTGGACTCTTTGACCATTATTACTTTGTGATCTCCATTATGAAGCATGCATTTTGTTCTTGATATGTTTCTCAGTACACTGTCAAAAATGGTTTGATATTTTTAGGCAACTGCATAAGCTCTGCTGTATGTTTTCAAGCTGATAGAAATAGATGTTTGCAACTTTTTTTACAATACAGTGCACTGCACAATCATTCATTGGTTCAGAGTGGCTGCTGCTTCATAAAGGGATAATGGTTCATGTTAATTAACATTTAATATATAGTAGGTTAATTTTATAGAGGATGAGAGTATCAAAAATATACAGTACTTTATTTGAATTTGCATAGTTGCAAAATAGTAGCGTTTGGAAATTAAATTAGAGAGACTGTTTAATTGCCTTATCTCTATAATCACTGTAGCTAGTCTGTGCTGGCTTTATTGAGAGCATCAGATACAGCACTTATGGCATAGCACTTACAACACTGTTGAACTTGTAAGTCCTCAGATGTACTACTTCACAAGAGATTCTGACTGAGTTTATCAAGTCATTACTTTCATACATTGCTAACAAGATGCACCTTCTCTTTTACCTGATTCTATTACTTATACCAGAAACCTGATTTTTTTTTTTTGTAAAAAACCATATTAGTCCTGAAGGTTGAACTAAAAAAAAAAATTAGTGTTTATTCTCTGATATAGGTCAATACCTGTCTAGCTACTTTAAGGATTAGTTAGATGTGACCATTGTACTCTAATACGAGTGCCATACCTTAAGATTCTTTAAAATGGTGTTGGGCATTTAGTTTCTCAATAACCATACATGGTTTTAAATTCTTCTACTTCATTTTTTCATTTCATTTAATACGACATTCTAAACATAGTGGGTTATATTATGTTTGAAGCCATATCGCTGTATACCATGAGCCCATCAGATCTTAAATGTAACCAGGATTAAGGCCAGTCCTGCAAGGAATATTTTAGTGTGCTAATAATTGGTACCAATTCAGTCTGTGGTACAGCTCCCTTGGGTCTTTGGTTATGTTTGGTATATTTGGGTATTTTAAAAGTAAATTAATTGATGCAGATTATACAAAAATCCACTTTCATGATACATACTGAAATATGTGAGCACATGCTAAACATATGAGCACTGCCATTTGGCTCTGCAACAGGATTTAACTAAGGAGCTATTCCCAGAACTATGCAAATTCTCGCTGTAACTGATGATGCTGATGCTCTAGCATGTAAGTTAACAACCAGAGACCACATGGGTTTTCCTTTCCTTAGAGAGGAAAAAAATCTGTGTCAAACAGAATGAGTCAAAATCAATACAGAAAAAATGAGAATTTTTACGTGTTGCAAACTGGTAATTAGAAATGAAAAATGTTGGGTTTTGTAGTTGATTTTTGGGTTTGTATCTCTCTTTTAAATATACTGTATATTGTGGCTTGCAGTTCATGTTATAATGCAAATGTTTTGATTTTTATTGTTGATATTTATTGCTTAATGTGCTTTTCTTACATATTTGAGAATTTTTTGTTTCCAAAATCATATCCGCATTTATTACTTACCAGATATAACTTTCTGTAATGGAAGATGGAAGACAAAGGTGCTCGTGTTGCTGACTACTTCGTTGTAGCTGGATTGACTGATATTTCAAAACCACTGGAAGAAGAAATCCATTTCAATGATGCTTGCCATAAAATAGCTAAACCAAAAGAACCTATCACTGATGTGACAGTAATTATTAAATCTTTGGGGGAGGAAGTGCCTCAGGGATATAAATGCATAGATGTTACTCCCTCAGGACTATCAGCAGATCTCAATAATGGGAGTCTTGTGGGGCCACAGATATTCCTTTGCTACAGGAGAGGAAGGGACAAACCCCCACTTACTGATCTGGGGTGAGTAATTTTTTTGTTAGTGCTGTTGATTCTAGTAATTTTAACTGGTACTAATGGTTAACAAACAGTGCACATTTTACAATAATACATGTAATGCTAAGAACTTGATGTATTTGGTACATGTGGGACCTGATCCAAAGACCTCAATGGAAAGGATCCTGTTGACTTCAGTTGGGTTTAGATCTGGCCTCTTTTGTAGAAAAACATGATGCTTAGTAAATGTTGGATGGTAAGGCTTGCCTGTATGGCAAATTAGTGTGCATCAAGCTGGGGCATCAATCTACAGTGCACCAGTGCAATCTAACTCACTGTGTGACCCTACTGTAATTCAGTAAAAGTCTGGGGCTTGTGTCAACAAGCCTTTAGTAAATGACAGCCATAATCCTTTATATTTTTGGAGAGACTCCTAGCATTTTACAAAATTAAGCTTCACAACATGTTCGTTAGATAAGTAAACATCATATCTCATTTTATATGTGAATGAGGCACGAACTAAGTGATGCGCCAAGGGTCACACAGTAAAGCAGTGATAGAATTGAAAACAGAACTGAAGAAGTTCTGATACCCGTGTGCAAGCCACTGGACAATGGTTCCCTCCCATATGTCATAAGGGTGATCTGTTGTATGATGAGCATAGAGATAATAGTGTGAGAGCTCTAGCTACAGCTTTGGAGTCTTAGTGATTGAAAGCAGAGCATATGAATACATATTAAACAGTAATTATATACAAAGAAAATGTGATTGTAGCATCGGAATGGAAGTTTTCTGTTAAACCATGATTTTATATAATGTGAACTGAAGTAGCTTTTCTTTTCAGTGAAAATATAGTCCGATTAGAGGAACGATAGAATTTATCCTTAAATGCATAGTCTTCAGTTATAGTTGTGGATCAGTCTTCACTGTATTTAAACAATACTTTTGCCCCCCCCCTTTTTTTTTTTTAAATCTAGGGTTTTATATGACGGGAAAGAGAGATTAAAACAAGGCTGTGAAATCATTCAAGCCACTCCAAATGGTCATCCTGCGAACATTAGTGGCAGTGCCTCATCACAAAGAGTGTACATCACTTACCGAAGAGCATCTGAAAACATGACCCAGAACACCTGGGCTGTCACAGATATGTGTATAATTATACCGAGTAAGGGAGAAACTCCTCCACATACATTCTGCAAAGTTGACAAGAATCTTAATAACAGTATGGTAAGGTGTCTGGATTTGTTCAGTTAATATTCAGTGTTCTAATGTTTATAGGGGCTTTATGTCAAGAATCCTTGAGAGACACTGGTGAATAATTCAACTGATTTACCTCTAGTAAGTAATTAAAAGGTGCTCTTGAGAGGGGGTAACATTTCTTTGCCTCTATGTGGGAATATCTAAAAAATGTTGGATTATAGATGTCAGCTTTAGGTCAAGCATAGATTACAACTATGTACAACTGTACAATCATATACAAACTTGGTTATTTGTGGTGAGATTTCAATATTATGGCTGTTTTTTAATGTTTAAACAGCATCTTGGCAAAATTTAGAAAAGCAAAAATAAATTTTGTTTTAGTTCAGTAAATCTTCTGTTCCTGAGATGGGTAAAAATTTGGCGTATGAAAAATTTGACTGTCTGCATAAAATAATGCCTAAGTTTGTGTGGATACTGCAAGTGGTGAATGTGGAACACTTGTAAAGGGATGAAAGCTTCCTTCTGCTATATCCGTTAGTCTCTGTTGTGCAGCTAAATAGCTGCATGCTTTTTTTTTTTTTACTTGCTGACTGTATGGTATAAGTTAAGTTCTCATTTCTTGTTAGTTTGATATCCAGAAAGACACTTGGACACCATGGTGATGTATGGTGTAAAGATAGCTATTGATATATTTATAATTATTTTGATTTTGGCTGGATTGTGTATTTTCTAGCTGAGAGGGTTAGCAGTAAAGAAAAACAATTTCATGGACTTTGCCCAAAAAAAAAAAAAAGTCATTCTGGGCCTACCAACTTTGACAGTGTCTCTAATAAAAGATGAGCTCATTTATTGCTTAATTTGCAGAGGTGTGTTCTCTCTGAGCAGTGTTTGATCCTTTTTGGGGCAGCTGCTTCAAAGAATGATTGTCTCTTTTAATCCAGAAACTACATAACACAGCTGTTATGATAGTTCGTAATTTAACTGTTTGAAGCTTAAATTAATAACTGTCAGCAGACTGTTAACCTTCTGATGCTGCTTGTTCTGCTGTTTCATGTTGTGGCTTGTGGTCAGGCAGTTTCCCGTCTCTCCCCCCCCCCCCATACGTGAGAACTTTCTTACGGCTTGTCTACATCTTGCCAGGAGTGTGATTTGTAGAGTACTGTAGTGTGTTGCTTTCTAAGTGCCGTGTGTAGACCTTGCTGGAGCCTTCTAAAAGGTACCTAGTTCATGCTGATGTAGTCCCATTTCAAACAGGACTATGTTAACAGAAACTAAATAGCTTTCAGAACAGTCCAGCAGGATCCACACAGGCAATTAGAGCACAGTATGTTAGTGCACTTTATAAATCATGCCCATCTGGCATGCTTTGCTGTGTCATGTAGACAAGTCTTGATATTTTATGTAGGTGGATGTTCAGGGCCTGCTCCCATCAGTGGACATTTTGTCATTCACATCAGTGGCAATAAGCTCAGGCCCTTAAATATTAGCCAGTAGTGCAGAAACAGCTCCAGCAGATGTGTACAAGCCAAACACATTGGGTTTCATTGTATGCTATATATCTGCTCTTTAATTTAAAGACAGAATGCTGTGGTCAGATTTTCAACAGTAGAATGTAAAATTATGCCTCCAAAATTGCATATGTGAAAGTCCATGTTTGGGCAAGCAGATTGAGTAGGTTTCCTGTGTTGAACGTCAGGGGCTTTTAAAAATTTTTTAAATCTGACTTTTGTTTCACACTCTGATACTGATGATGTCCTGCATGATATATGTTGGTATGTTGGTATGACAACAAAGAAATACTTAAAAGCAATTGACTCTGAAATGGCTGTTGGTTACACGTCTGTGTAAGATGGGACTTTCCTCTCCTCTTAGAGGAGGTGAGTTTTAGTTCCCTGTTTGAGAAAATACAAAGTACCAGTGCCCCTATTACAGGTACAATATTGCAGTCTTAAACAGGAACCAATTAATATGTAACAGGAAAGGTGACTGTTAAAATTTGAGTATAATGAGGCTTTCTTTGCATTGTGAATATCAGTATGTAGGGTCAAAAAGCGATGCTGGAAAACACGCGTACTTGGTATGAAAGGGACACTCAACTTGAAATCTTGGCAGTTTCGAGTTTAAAAGTCGTTTCTCTGAGCCCCTTGCCAATTTTTGTGGTTTTGTAATTACATTTCCTCTTTGTGTGTGTGTTTGTTTTTTTCAGTTTCTCTTCTCTACTGCTGCTTGGGGAAAAAAACCCACACAAACAGGCAAAAAATACCAACTCTACGTTGAATGCTGTCATATGCCCCAAAAAAATAGAAAAATTAGCCATTTTTTCTGATCTGTATGCTCAAGTAAACATTGGTGTTACTTTTAACAATAGTAGATTTTTAAAAAACATAACTTCTGTTTTTTTAAATTGATTGTGTCCCTTTAATGCTCAATGTTGCGTTATCTACTGAAATTTATTAAGGAACAGATATAAAAAAATTGCTCCTTCAGTTCTACCAAAGTCACTCTGTCCTCTTCGGGTTGTTGACACTTAAGTGTCCAGTGAACTAACTTGCATACTTCACACTTTCTGTCCCTGAAAGATTTTTTCCATGTTATGCATGAATTCATTAGTGAACTTGGCTCTTTCATTTCTCCAGCCTTCCCATTTTTCTTCTTTTCCCTTCCCATTTAGGAGTTAGGGCAAGAAAACATTTTCTTGTAAGTGGAAAGTTTTATAATTATTGTGACTTTAAAAATTACTACCAACAAGCAATCTAGTATTGTTTGAAAATTTTATGACACTTGTACAAAACCTGTAATTTCACACTCTGTGAAACATTTTATGCGAAGGAAACCCGTTAAAACTATGCATCAGCATGATTAGTGGAAAAGCTAGCAGAGAGAAATCTATTAATTTATGGGTCAAATCATGCTACTAGACTGACTCATATGAATAGTTCCCATTCAAATCAGTATGACTGTAAATGTGAGTAAAATAGCAGAACTGAAGCCAAGAATTTAGCAGAAGGGATTGGAATTTATATGGGTAACAAAAAAGGAATATCTAGCGTTTATAGCTAATGCTAACAAAAAATGGGACTGAGTATTCAACCTCATCCTTCAGGGCTTAGTCCAATTTCTAATATAAGAGATAGGAGAACTAACATGAGGGGCAAATTATCTCACGTGCTCCTTGGAGTTCTTACGCTTCCCTCTGAATCATCTAGTGCTGGCCACTGTCGGAGATGTAATATTTGATTAGCTGGACCTTGGGTCTGATCTATATGGTAATTCCTGTATTCTTTGGACATGGCTCTATGCAAGATAGCAAGTGTTGTGAGGAGTCCTTCCCTAAGTTAACGTTTTTCTCTGTATTTCATTTTTTTATTATGCCTTGTCAAGTAAATTAATAAGAATGTGTTGGTTTTTGTTGTTCTTTACAGTGGGGCTCAGCAGTATATTTATGTTATAAAAAGTCTGTGGCAAAAACGAATACCATATCGTATAAAGCTGGTGAGTAGTTATTCTATAGTTTAGGTTTTTTTTTAAGTTACTGATATGTACACTCAACCATACAGTCATCTTGACATACTTTTGTCTGAGAATTATCTATTTAAATACAGGCATTGTCCTTGGCACTGTACAAGACTTCAAAATCAAATAAGCCTCTGAACCAAAGAGCTTTCTAATTTAAAAAAACAATAAATAAAATCATCCAAACTCCTGGGATGTACCCCATCTTTCATTTTTTAAAATGAATTTCATAGGCTTAGTCATCTTTTTGTGTGTTTCTTTTAAATTCTCTGTAGTGCTCTCAGATAGTCTTAATGCAGATTACCATTTTTCTGTTGAAGAATGTGACACAGGTACTGTAATTATCTTTTGGGTTGAAAATCTGGCCCCATAGAAATCAATGGCAAAACTCCCATTGACTTCAGTGAGGCCAAGATTTCAGCCCAGTGGTTGTTATATAGTCTTGTAATTTTAGTTAATAAAACATAGCTGATTTTTCATTTTGTCATGCACCCTTCCTGTTGTAACCCTGAGTGTCTATATCAACACCTATTGACTGTGTCAAAACAAATTAACTTAGTCCTGAAATGTTTCTTTCATATTCATACTGTCTGTGGCAAAAGTTTAAGGAAATAGAAAAGGCTTACATAGTACCTGAAAGTCAGCTGGCTTGAGATCAGTTTAGTTATACCATATTTTGAATCTTCAGGAAAAAAAATGCTTTGGGAGGGAATTTAATTCACTGAGGACCTGATGATGCGTTAGTTGAGATGTGCTTTTCACCATGCAGAACTAGGTCTTAAATGTATTTGTGTTTTTACCAGGATATGGTAAGAATATGCCCCTCGTGCTACTATAGGTTAGCCTTTGGCTAACAGGTACTTAATGTAAAAATACGTACTTTTTTTTGTAGCTGTAGTAATAGATTTGCACTGATTTTTGTATATACAAAACAAATGCTTTCCTGTTAAATTTGATTGAAGGAAATTCTTTGCTAACTTACAATACATTATACTTCCTGAGACTAGCCTTGTGTCATAGGTTGTAGGGTTTCATATTTCTCTAGAATGCCAGTGCTCAATTATTTCCATACTGTGATTCTCTCTCCCTCCCACCCCCCAAGCTCTCCCAACTGTCTAGTAATAGGAAAATGGCAGGTGGTTGCAACACCTTTACACCTGTTCAGAACCCCCAGGTTCAAACATTGTTGAACTTTACTAGAAGACTAATTTTCATTCAAAGACTTATTATCTTTATTCATCATGTTCAGTTTTTTCTTTATGGATCTGGAATTTAATAAAATTTTGTTCATCGGTATTTATGGTAAAGTATTTATATGTGAAAACACTTAAGCCTGTAGATATGAAAAAAGAAAAATGAATAAGATTGTTTACTGGATAGCCAGTCAAATAATTCATAATTATTCTGGGTTTTAGCAATGTGATTCATGTTAGTTCTTTGGAATTGGTTGTTAACCTGACAGTTTTAGGGCTGACATTTTTAAACTTCCTTTTCTAGATTTCCTGACATGAACTTGTACTTTTATACAGTTAATGTGTTTTTGTGAAATCAGGTCATACATACATACACATTTCTAACATAGGATTTGTTCTGTAACTGCCTTTAACAGGTTTAATATGCAGATATCCTGAAGAAGACTATGAGTCATTCCCATTACCAGAATCAGTGCCTCTTTTTTGTCTACCTATGGGTGCAACTATTGAGTGTTGGCCATCTAATAGTAAATATCCCCTCCCAGTGTTTTCTACATTTGTACTAACTGGAGCTTCAGCTGAAAAGGTATTACAAAATTTAATATTTAAGTTTTTTTGATTTTTTTTTTTGGTAACCTTGAATAGTTAATGTTCAGAAAAGTAACAGACTATAAGCACAAGAAAACTACATGAGTAATAGTAAAACATTTTGTTACACAGTTTGACATTTGTTAAGAGTGATAATAAAAAGCATTCACAGAGATAAGTAATAAAAACAAAACAAAAAAAACTCCTTGGATCCTGTTCTTAAAGAGCTTAACCAAGAGGCTATTAAAGGTAATGGTGGATCTTTGTATTGACTTCAGTGGGTTCTGGATCAGCCCCTAAAACAAAATTATCTTGCTTCCCCTTTTTCCAATTACGTTAGTGTGTGAAATCAGAAATCTAAAAGAAAGTAAATTTGCATGGATGCAGCCAGGATTTTCATATTGTAAGCATGGGAACAGCTTTGTTCCCATCATGTATTTTTCACATACTATAAGATGGATTTCAGGCAGGCTTTATTGAAGAGCTGTATCTACTGCTCTGAGTTGCATCTAGAGCAGCTCAAAAAGTAGCTTAAATGGCAGTAAAAGAGACAATTGAACACCACAGCTGTTCTCTGTATCATTTCCTTGTTTACCCTAAGAACAGTTGTCTTAACCTGCCTTTCACATATGGCTTTATATTTTGTGTTTTGGGTTTTTTAAAATTCTTTTTAAAAGGTCTGGTTTATGTGTGATCATAAGAATATTTTTAAAGAAATTGTTTCAGAAGATACATCCAATTTATTACACTTTAGATATTCTTGATTTTCTTGCAACTTTAGGCTATGTTGGCTTGCTTTAAAGACTTAGGCAGATGTACATAGCTGTAATTAAATATATTGTTGTTTGCAGGTATATGGTGCAGCTATTCAATTCTATGAAGTGTATCCTGAGGAGAATCTCACAGAAAAACAGAAATCTCAGTTAGGGTTAGCGACTACTGAAGATGGGAAGTCAGATAACTACAAAACAGTTCAGACTAACAAATGCATTTGTCTGCTCTCTCACTGGCCTTTTTTTGATGCTTTCAAGAAGTTTCTTACCTTTCTTTATCGTTATTCCATCTCTGGTCCTCATGTCCTGCCTATTGAGAAGTAAGTTATTTCACAGAAGAATTCTTGCTGATAATTCAAGTTGTTGTGAATTCTCCATGTTGCTCTGATAAAAGATTGACTTTTTGATATATTAAATTATATATATTATTTTATGTTTAGTTCTCAGTTCTGCTTTTAGTCTGGTGAATCAAATGCTCATTTCTCAAGTGGATAAACTTCTTTTATGTACCCTTTCTCTAAAAACCTGTTCTTGTTTTTAAAATGTAATTTATCTCCTTTGTACGTACCACTTAAGCTCCTAGTTGTTTTTATGATTGTCTGAGTGGCTCCAGGATCTTTAAACATTTTGTTTAGGAGAATAGAAATTATAATTGTCAGATATAATAGGTCAAAAAGATGATTAAAATGCTCTAATATTTTTGCATTTTGCCTATTCACATGCATATGCTTAGAGATGATAAAGGAGACAGTTTTATAATAAAATCTTTGCCCTTTGCAGTGAGTAATCTGTTGAACTCAATTCTGACACAATTAAGAATAATCCATAGCTTTTTATAGTGTGAGATGAATCCCTATACCTAAAGAGTAATATCTATAATCTGAATGAAGATTAAGGCTTGATCTATATTTAAAAGTTATGTTACCAGAGTAGCAATGATCAGTGGTGTGAAAAAACCACACCCCTGACTGGTACTACACTGGCGATGGTCAGAAAGTGGACGTGGCTGTGTTGATGGAAGAGGGCTTCTGTTTACGTAGCTAGTATCATTTGGTCCCAGGATATTAGAGAGGCAAGGTGGATGAGGTAAATCTTTTATTGGACCAACTTTATTGCACCAAGCTTTCAAAACTTGTCTTTCTCACCAATAGAAGTTGGTCCAATGAAAGCTATTACTTCACCTGCTTTGTTTCTCAGATTTTTGAAGGTATTTAGACATTGCTCTGCTCAGCATTGTAACACCCACCTGACTTAGGCTCATAAATTCTATTTTCAAAAGGCTTTGGCAAGTACCTTTGGCTCCTAACTCCCTATGTCAATTTTGAAAATAGAATTTACGAGCCTAAGTCAGTTGGGTGTTACAATGCTGAGCAGAGCAATGTCTAAATACCTTTAATAATCTGTGTCCATGCCTTTTATATGCACCATTCTTTTTTCAATTAAACTTCAACGTAATCTTATAAAACTCCTAATATAAATATATTTTTCTCAGTTTAGAGTAATTGCACCTGTATTCCCCCTCAGTGGTCCTTTGAGGCATCCACTTAAAGTTTCTGCTCCTAGCCATCACCTCTCTTGGATGGAGACTAGGGTGACCAACTGACATGAGTCCAGTTTCAGGACAGCACAATCTCATTTGCGGGACATCACGGGATGTGGCAAAATTAAAATAAATAAATCTCTCTGATGTAACCAAGAGCACTAATTTCACCCTGTAGCAAAACAGCCCATTTTGGGAAGCTGTAGACAGTTAAAACAGCACATTTAACTAAATTCTACATTCAGTAGCTAGCTGCTAGCTATCAATGTAGCTAGCTTGTTAGCTAAACAACCCTGCCTCATGGCCAGCCCCTTTCTCTTCCACTCAAGGTCCCTTCCCTTCCCACCTGGCCCTGCCCCTTCCATGCCTTTCCCCCTACGCTCGCCTGCTAGCCAGGCCCAAGCCTGATGCAGAGCACCTTGGCTAGGTAACTGACGCTATGACTCTGTATTTTGTGGGGCTTTGTGTAGTTCTTGTGGGACACATGGCAAAGGATCCAATTGTGGGACTGTCCCATGATTTGCAGGACAGTTGGTCACTCTAGTGGAGACCCGTGTTTTGCTTCTTCCTGACTGAGGCTTTTAGTGCTGCGTAGCTCCCTGCCTACACTGTGATACCCTCAGCAAGCCAGTCTCCCTACTGGCCAGTGCCTGTGCTTTGCTTTCTCTGAGAGGGCTATGAACAGTCTGGCCAGTTCCTGCAAGTTACCACCCGGCTCTTTCTAAACAAATACATTTATTCTTAAAATAAAATAATATAGAGAAAACATAGCAATAAACAGGTTTAGTGTGTGTTTAAATCTAAGAGGAGCAACCCATCAGTCTTATGGGGCCTTAGTAGACCAAAGTCTTTCCAAATGTTCTGCAAGGGTTGGGGCAGAAGGTCCTATCTGTTTGCTGGGTGAGAGAGAGAGCCCTGTGGCAGTTTAAATGCAGCCTTTTTATACCAAAATAGCTTTCTTTATGTTTGCCTCTGAAAACCCAGTTTGAACTAATTAATATATGCAAGCCTCCCCAGGGTGTGGTACTTCTCTGGGGTGTTTTAACCCCTGCCCTCCACTCCATTTTTTTAGTTCCTGTAGGAGCCATAGTAACCCTTCCTCATCGAGCAGAACACAATAATACCGAAACCCTTCATAACTGTAATATATTATGACCACAAAGATATTGCATGGGATTGCACTATCTGTCACAATATCCTATTGCATACGGTAATACCAGTGTTTTTCCTCTAATAACATCTTTACATTACTTTTTGCCGTAATATATTATTAGATGTATTTCTCATTAAATGTTCAAAATACATAGAGGTTATAATTCCTTAAATGATATTAAATAGTTACCACTAAAAATTCATTTTTCCAGTAATATTTGGCCATAATGTTAAAAGTAATGTTTTAATATGATTTAGTGGTTTTAGTTCTGTGTTGGGCTTTTGGAGACAAAGGGGGCAGTCAAAGGAAATGTTTCACTTATTTTGATTGCAGAGATTGCAATGACTCAAACTCGATAGAGCATATGATCTGCCAATCTAATGTAGTTCAGTTCAATATTGTGTTACACAGTTTGCACAATTTAGCCTATGCATTACCTGCATATATTTAGCCTAATTTATTTGTCTATTTAAGTTTTGATGAAGGAAAATATTTCCAGGTGCTATATGTATCCATTTTTAAAAGTTTGACAGTTTCACAAGTTGGGGAGGAACATAAAGTGCAGACTCTTTCATGCATTTCATTATGCCAGTATTCTGCAACATACATTTGTTTACATGTTGTAGATTTTCATATGGAAAATCTGAGGAATTCATTTTACAAAGCATTTTAAAAACTCATGCTGTAGACTTATGTACATGTAGGATTTTCTAAAATTCTCCCACCATTGGTCTACTCTGACGAAGTTCTCCCAATACTACTACTAATAGGAAATCTCAGTATGGTATATGCTGTAGTTTCATAGACAACATGGAGAGGAATGAGTCTGAAAATTCCAAGTATTATTGTGAAATATATAAAATTCTTACAAGCTCTTTCAGAATTTTCCATTGCCATTTTAACAATTTCCAGGATTACAAAGTAGTTTTAGTTTACAGTTTTAAAAAATTTATAGTCATGCACTTGTCATTACAATTGAATGAGCCATGTCCCACTCTTTTTTTTTTTCTAACACTGATCTTTAGGTTCAGTTTGTGTCTGAAAGATTGAACATAAGCAGAAGTTCATTAACCCCATGGCTTTACCTAATGTTACTGTGTAAGGATCATTTGCAAATGGCTTTAACAAAGTATAAACAGATAAATCTATGGCACTAAAATCTAGCTAGTCTCTAAGGTTGCCAGTTTTGGTTGGATGTGTTCCTGGGGGTTTAATCAATGACATCTTTAATTAAAGATTAATCTTTAATTCTTGGAGTCTCCAGGACAATTCTTAAAAAGTGACTATAAAAATGACAATGTGGGTTTCAAGATCAGATATTTTTAGTTTACAAGTGGAAAGATTTTTTGTAACTGCAAGTTTGCAAACTCAACCCTGGAGTCTGAAAGATGACCTGGGTTGCTGTCATCGTGCACATCAGCATTAGCGATATAGATTCTGAAAGCCAAATTACATCTTCTGGGATGCTTATGCAATCCCATGGCCTTCAGTGGGCTTGCACAAGTGAAACAGAGTGGTTCTGTGGTTGGAATTTTATAACCAGGTGTGTTGATTTACAAGAAGGAATTAATACGACAGTTTTCATTTCATAAAGGTGTTCAGATATTACAATGATCAGGATATAATAAGAACCTAACTAGAACCTACTTCACACTCTCTTGGCTGTTGGCTCTGTAGTACTAACGAATAAAAAATGTCAACAATTTACATTGGTCATTAAAATAAGCAAACATGACTGAGTATATTCAGGGAGCCAATTTACTGAGCAAGAGTGCCCCATTTTCATATGGGCACTTTTTCATGTTGCGCACAATAAGGGTTTGAGGTGACATACAGCATTTCACTGTTTTCAAGTTGATTTCTTTTATGTTTAAAGTCAATAATTTCTCTTTCTTCAGACATATTTCCCATTTTATGCACAAAGTTCCTTTTCCATCCCCTCAGAGGCCAAGAATTTTAGTTCAGGTAAGTTTAAAATCTTTCTTACTTATCTATAGCATAAGTCATTTTACATGGCTGCTTGTATGTGAAAATATAGCAGTTTTCTTTGAACATTCATATAAAAAAGAAAATCTATGTACAGCCAAATTCACAAATATTTCACACTTAGAAATAACTGAGGTTTTATAATAGTCCTAAATTAAACTAGAAGTATGCAATATTTCTAAGGCATTATATTTGATGAGTTATATTTGATTTTGTACTTAAAAAAACCAGCAATAAACAATCCTATGTGCTAGTTAAGGGATAAATTGCAGAAAGCCAGGACAGGTGTGTGAGTCCATATTAGTTATTGAAATATTTTCTTCTGTTTACAACGTTCAGCTTAAACAAAAGTGAGATCTATAGGCTAGATTTGTGGAGTATGTTCTTCATGACCGCTTTTTTCAAAGGGCCT
>ML675644.1:17988632-18057985 GCA_007922155.1 Mesoclemmys tuberculata | reverse complement strand
TAAGAGTTGGAATTGGGGTGGTGGTCGTTCAAAGATGTATTCTCTGTTCAGTCATATGCAGTGTTGATAGTGGTAAGGAAATCTCTAATTTAGGACTTCATGAGGGAACTACTGTTAAGCCGCCTCATTAGGTTGCTTCCCACTGGCAAAGGAAAATTGTATTATTTTAGGAGGCAAACAGGATAGAGGCTTGTAAGTTAGAAACTTAGAGAAAAGAACAAACAAACTCATTTCATAGCCATACAGCCAAAATTACTGAACCAAGTCCTGCTGTTCTGACCAAGTTACAAATAGTATATGATCTCCAGTGACTTCTTTTGGAAAATACATTACAAAGGACTCAGTGCAGTCTTGAGAATTGAAGTGATAGCCACACCATTAGGGGAGATCTCAAAATGAATAAATCTAGTAAAAATAGAGACAGCTTCCTTGGATGGTGTTTTAAATATTCTTAGAAATCTCAGCTAAGAGACTTGAGGAAGTCTAAGTGCATGTTTGTTTATTTGGCTACTATATTGCTGAAGAAAAATTGGAGAACAATTATCCTGAGATATATTCCACACTTAAACAACTTTTATGATAAATATTTTAAGTCTGATTAAAAATCCAGAATATTTAAATCCTGTTTTTTCCATTTTTCCATTAGTCACACCTGATAAAATATTGTAAATAAGATCTGTAAAGAAATAGATAAGTTTAGCATCTTTGGAAAGACATTTGAATTAATGTTCCCAATTTAACAGAATTAAATTGAAAATATTCTGGAACACAAACGGTATGCCTAACTTTTTAGTAACTGGCATATTGGTTGAAACTACAGTAAAGAACAGAATTATCAGACACACATATTATACAATTTGTTGGGCAAGAATCAACATGGTTTTTGTAAAGGGAAATCATGCCTCACCAATCTACTCGAATTCTTTGTGGGGGTCAACAAGCACATGGACAAAGGTGATCCAGTGGATATACTGTACTCTAGATTTTCATAGAATATTAGAGTTGGAAGGAACCTCAGGAGGTCATCTAGTCCAACCTCCAGAAAACCTTTGACAAGGTACCTCACCAAAGGCTCTTAAGCAAAGTAAGTGGTCATGAGAAAAGAGGGAAGTTCCTTCCCTTGATCAGTAACTGGTTAAAAGGTAGGACACCAAAGGTAGGAATCAATAGAACATTTTCAGAATGGAAAGAGGTAAATAGTGGTGTACCCCAGGGATCTGTATTGGGACCAGGACTGTTCAATGCAGTCATAAATGATCTAGAAAAAGGGATAAACAGTGAGGTGGAAAATCTGCAGATGATACAAAACTACTCAAGATAGTTAAGTCCAAAGCAGACTGTGAAGAGTCACATCCTTGGAGGTTTTTAAGGTCCAACTTGACAAAGCCCTGGCTGGTTGATTTAGTTGGGGTTGATCCTGCTTTAATCCTGTGACAGGAAAACATAATCTTAACCATACATATAAAATGGTCAGGTCTAAATTAGGTGTTATCATTCAAGAAAGAGATCTTGGAGTCAGTGGAGATGATTTGGCGTCAAAACCAGATAAGTTCTGTGAAAACATCCACTCTGTGTAAGGGCAGTCAAAAAAAAAGGGGGGGGAGGGGGGGCTTCATGGAGAATAGGTCCATCAATGGCTATTAGCCAGGATAGGCTGGGATTGCTGTTTTGCCAGAGGCTGGGAGGGGGTGACAAGGAATGGATCACTCGATGATTACCTGTTCTGTTCATTTCCTCTGAAGCACCTGGCACTGGCCACTGTTGGAAGACGATACTGGGTTAGATGGATCAGTAGTCAGACCCAGTATAGCTGTTCTTATGTTAAGAAATATCTCTGTTGTGAGGCCATACATACACATTATATCTAAATGAATTTTATAACATAATTGATCTAAGCCAAAGATCACACGTACCAATTTCACAGAAGTAGAAAAATAAGCTTTATTAGAAATTACTGTTAATGTCCATAGCAGGATAATTATTTCAAGACATCTGATGAAGGACTTTAATCGAGTTTCTCCAGATGTACGTTAGTGTTTGTGTTCTCTCTATCTGACCAAGTGATTAGCACTGTGCCATAATGAAATTACATGCATTCAAATCTAAAATATTTTTGAGTGAATCTGTAGGGAGGCTTGAATCATAGAAAATCAGCAATTATAAGACCTCTAGTTTATTGAGGAAAGTTTAATTGCCCCCTGGAATTTGTTAATTTAGCAAGTATGTTAGAATTAAGATCTCTTTAACAATGTGGTTTAAAAAAGGTCTAAAACCTGAAGGATTATTTTATGTCTTTTGACTAAGTAGCTGCTTCATATTACAGGTTTTTATTTCGGTATGTATCCGTGTGGATGCTCCCGTAGATGGGCATAAACCTTATGCATGTGAGACCAGAATTCTTCTTTGAGTGATTGCACATGTGCATTTTATTCTAAGGGCACACATACCCGTGCACAGTCATCAGAAATTTTTCCCTCAGTGGTGCCTGTCAGGGTGGCTTTAGCATACTGTGCTGTTGCATGCCATAGCATGTCAGTTTAAAGGGCCCAGTTGCCTTAGAAGCTCCACAGTTCCTTCTTACCACCCGTGATGGTCATTAGAGTTGCTTGCCTTGTCTTAGTTGTGCTAAGTCAAGTGCTGTGTGCTTGTCGTAAATTTCTTATAAGTAGTTACCTAGTATGGTATGGTGACCCCTCCTCCCCCTTAGTCTAGCCTGCTGGCAGCAGTCCCCTCTAACAGTGGGGCCTGGGGTAACTCTGCCCCAGTCTGGACAGGTCTTTGGGTCCCTTCCCCTCGGCACCTCTCTCACAGATGGTTTGGTGCGGCCTTACCTCAGGCCTGAGGAGTGTCTTTCACGCCACTGGGAAGGCCGAGTAGTCTCAGCCCCTGCATGTGCCCCAGGGCCTAGGGAGGTACCTTGCTGTGGCTCCTTCCTGCTGGCTGGGGCCAAGGGTTTTCTCCTTCTCTGCTCCTCTGCCTGAAGAGAAGCACCGTCTCCTAGCCTTGGGGGGAGAATTCCCCTCCAGCTGCCACAAACCTTCTGGCAGCTTCCTCCTCCTTTGCTCCCCCTCTCCCATTAGGGAAGGCAGTTAGTAGCCCTTCATTGGGTCCAGGTGTCTCTAATTGCCCTTCAGTAACCTCTCCTCTCCCTGCAGGAAAAAGGGCCTTTAACATTCTAGGGCTCACATACTGGCCCTGGTATACCCATTGGTAGCCATCTGGCCTGACTTTACCACACTAGTTTTATAGTAAGTGTAAGATTAGTTTTCTTTTTCAGTTCCAAAATCTCAAATTTCTGTTTCTTGGTACCGAAGGATACCTCAGTCATTGGGCTTCAAGCCCTGCATCTTTTGTTCTAGGCCGACGCCCCTGAGTAACCCGCGTTCAAATTACTTGAAGTGTTTGGGGGAAGCTCGTATTCAGAATCGTTGCCAAATTGACAAAAACTTCAGGCCAAGGACTAAAATACAGAGAAGCCAGGCTGAATCTTTTCTGCAGGGAGGTGACCTTAAGATCTTCTTCAGAACGTAGCTGCCCCCGCTTGGCATCCAGTGTTCAATTTAATTTGAGTTTAATTTGAGCGATTGATTTTGGATTATCGGCAGATAAGTCTGCTCAATGGTCTGTGGGAATGCTGGATGGGATGGGAACTGAGTTACTGCAGAGAATTCCTTTTTGGGTGCTGGCTGGTGAGTCTTGCCCACATGCTCAGGGTTTAGCTGATCGCCATATTTGGGGTCGGGAAGGAATTTTCCTCCGGGGCGGATTGGCAGGGGCCACGGAGGTTTTTCGCCTTCCCCTGCAGCATGGGGCATGAGTCGCTTGCTGGTGGATTCCCTGCAGCTTGAGGTCTTCAAATCTCACTTTTGAGGATTTCAATAACTCAGTCATGGGTTCGGGGTTGTTATAAATGTGTATGGGTAGGGTTTTGTGGCCTGCCTTGTGCGGGAGGTCAGACTAGATGATCATATTGGTCCCTTCTGACCTATGAGTCTATGAGTCTATGAGTGTTTTGACTTCTGTTAGGAATGCACCTCGTATGCAGCCTCAGACCTGATTCTGCTCACCCTCTCCTTTAGACACTCTGAGAGAGGAAGATTGCTGACACCTATATCCACTAAGCATGTGGATGAGTACAGTGCAGGCAAAATCCAAGTATTCTTCAAGTGCTTGCTCATGTCCATTCCCAGTTTAGGTATGTGTGCTCGCCACATGCAGTGGTGCCGGAAAACCTTTTCCCTTAGTGGTACCCATAGAAGCTGACTGCAGTGACATCAGACAGATGGGTGCTCAGCACGATGGGCATTGGTTATACCCTCCAGTTTGCCTCACTCCTGCTTTCCCATCCTCCCTTTCCATCCCTCTTCAGGGACTCCTCTCATGAGCATCTCCTCAAACAGGAGGTGCGGGCACTCCTGCAGGTGGGTGCAATGGAAGAGGTTCCCAGAGTTCTGCAGGCTTACTCTGCTACTTTTCAATCCCAAAGGCAAAGGAAGGGCTGAGGCCTATTCTGGATTTAAGATTCCTGAATAAGAACCCCAGAAAGCTAAAATTTTGCATGGTCTCCCTAGCCACCATCATTCCATCTCTGGATCGTGGCGACTGATACACTGCTTTCAGTTTAAAGGATGCCTACTTTCACATTGCGATCTTCCCTGCTCACAGGAGGTGCCTGAGATTTATAGTAGAAGACCACCGCTACCAGTTGGCAGTGCTCCCCTTTGGTCTTTCAATTGTGCCGTTTTCACCAAGTGCATGTCGATAGTAGCGGCTTACGTCAGTAGGTGGTCCCCTACCTGGACGACTGGCTCATCAGGGGCAGGTCAGGGTCTCGATCACCTGAGGTGTTTTGTCAGGTGCCAGACCTCCTAATAAATGAACAGAAGTTGGTATTAGTCCCTATACAAAGAATAGAAATTATTGGAGCAATGCTGACTCGTCCAGGGCCAGAACTTTCCTTCCAGAGGAAAGATTCTGGGCAATGGCATTTCGGCTCATTCCCTCACAACAGCAAGGGTGTGCCTGAGCCTCTTGGGCCACATGGCAGCCTGTACCTACATAGTTCCTCAAGCCAGACTGCACCTTAGACCCCTCCCAGATGTGTTTTGGATCAGGCACCACCTGGACAGGATACTTACAGTCCCCACAAAAATACATATTGCCCTGGTATGGTAGTCGAGTCCTGGTCATGTCCTCCCGGGAATGCCCTATGAAGCACTGCAGCTGTTGGTAACTCTGGTCTCTGATGCCTGGGATGGGGAGCTCACGTTGGTTCTCTGAAGACATAGGCCATGTGGGCCTCAGAGGAACTGTGGTTACATATAAATATCAAAGAACTCGGGGCATTTCATCTAGCCTGTGAAGTTTTCCTACCACACCTTCCCAACAGGGTGGAACAGATTCTCACAGACAGCATGACCTCCATGTATTATATCAACAGACAAGCGGGGGGCCAGATCCTCTGCTGTATACCTAGATGCCGTGCACTTTGGGGACTTTTGCACCAGCCACAATATTCACCCGATAGCTGTTCTCTTCCCAAGGGTCAACAACTCTATGGCAGACTGGCTCAGCAGGTTCTCCTCTCACCACAAGTGATCCCTCCATCTGGAGGTGGCGACTCGCATCTTCCAAAGGTGGGGCAATCCCCAGGTGGACCTCTTTGCCACCAGGCCCAACAGGAAATGCTGTCACTTCTGTTCCCATCAGGGCTTCAGTGCAGGCTCCATCACCAATGCTTTTCTCCTCTCTTGGTCAGAGGGACTCCTGTATGCCTTCCCACCAATACCTTTGATCCACAAAGTGCTGCTGAAAGTGAATAGACACAAGGCAAGGTCATTCTTGTGGCACCAGCATGGTCCAGACTGCATTGATTCAGGATACTGGTAGAGTTGATGGGACCCAGGCATTGGACCCTTCCACTGTGCCTGGACCTTCTATCCCAAGATCAGGGTTGCCTGTTCCACCTGGAACTGGCCTCCCTCCACCTAATGGCTTGTATGCTCCGTGGCTGAACCAGGAGGAGCAGGCCTGCTCAACCCAAGTTCAGCACATGCTCCTGGAGAGCAGGAAGCCATCAACCAGATCAACCTATAAGGCGAAGTGGAAGTGCTTCACCTGCTGGGCGACCGAGCGTGGTGTGTCACCGTCTGAGGCATCAATCCCAACAATCTTGGAGTGTCTGCTCCACCTGAAGCAGGAAGGATTGGCTTTCTCATCAGTTAAAGTCCATGTAACGGCTATATCTGCTTTTTCACCCCTTGGTGTGGTGGGAGGCAGAACAGTCTTCTCACATGAAATGATGACTAGGTTCCTCAAAGGTCTGGAAAGGCTTTTCCTATCGATGAAAGCCTTCTCCTTAGTAGGACTTGAATCTGGTCCTTTTCCAGACACACAAGACCGTCCTTCAAACCCATGGCCTGTGCTCTCTTACATACGTGTCCTGGAAAGTCATCTTCCTGATCACTATCATGTCTCCCAGGTGAGTGTCGGAGATCAGGGCATTAACATCAGAACCACCCTACATAGTGTTTTAGAAGGACAAAGTCCAGCTACGTGTGCACCTGGCTTTTTTGCCTAACTGGTCTCCCATTTTCACCTGAATCAGGAGATTCTCCTGCCTGTGTTTTGCCCAAACCACAGAACTCCAGTGAGGAGAGGCATCTGCACTCTCTCAATGTGAGGAGGGTCCTGGCCTAGACCCTTCCGTCACTCTACAGAGCTCTTTGTGGTGCTTGTGGAACAGGTGAAAGGTCTACCAATTTTCTTACAGCATCTTTCTAAGTGGGTTATGGACTGCATCTGGGCCTCTTCTGAGCAGGCTCCTTTGGTGTCCTTGACAGCCCACTCAATGATAGCACAGGTGTCATCTGCAGCCTTCCAAGCCCATGTCCCCATACTGGACATCTGCAAGGCTGGCTATCTGGTGTTTGGTACATACCTTCGCATCCCACTGTGCCTTGATGCAGCAAGCTCGGGACAGCATTGGCTTCAGTAGAGTGGTGCTTCAAAGGTCACAGCCATGAACTCCTGCCCGCCTCCAGAGACACTGCTAGTGAGTCACCTAAATCGGGAATGAACATGGGCAAGCACTAGAAGAAGAAAGAAAGGTTACTTACCTTGTAACTGTTGTTCTTCAAGATCTTGTTCGTGTCCATTTCACACCCACCCTTCTTCCCCTCAGTTGGAGTTCCAGCAAGAAGGAACTGAGAGGAAAGGGGAGCCAGCAACGCCTATATGCGGGTGCATGTGCATGCCACAGCAGTGGGCACCAGAGCCGGCCTGTACGGGTACTAAGGGAAAAAGTTTTCCGGCACTGGTGCATGTGGCAAACACATGCACCTCTATTGGGAATGGACATGAGTCACACACCTTGAAGAACAATAGTTATCAAGTAAGTAACCATTCTCTTTTCTTCTCTGGTTGCGCCGAAACTGGCACTGTTGACTCCGAGTCCTGAAGTGGAGGTTTCTTTGTCTGTGGAACCACAACAACCCGAGACTCTCTTGGTACCAACCATACTTGAGGCATTTGCACTGGCAAGAGATCTGCTGAACCTATTGGTACCAGTATCCCTGGCAGTGTAGGATACTGCGCTCCTGGTGCCAACAACTCAGGGGCACCAGTATCATCTGTGTCGTACTTGATAGTGCAACAACCTCCTGGTATTTCAGGCTTCATGCTCATCAGCACCGTCAAAGAGGAAGCTTGAATCTGAGGTTGGCGCCTATATTTTTAAGCCTCGAAGCTGCTCTATTTCCTCTCTAGATATTTCTGCCTGGAGTTGCCTTGAGATCCTGTGGCTGGAATCAGATCAGGCATGTAGCCAGGGAGTCACTGCATCCACCACCTAAGCCATGGCCTTTAGGAAGCCATGGGGATTCCCCTCAGTTTCCAGGTCCTACACAAGGCATTGCTACTCTGTGTCCTCAGAGAGCCATGGGGACTGTACTCAGTAGGCACCATCCGTTTGTGAGTCTAGTACTGGATCTGGTGTTGAGGAGGAGCCTGCTGGACAGTTAATGGAGAGGGGCAGCTTCAAACTGTGCTGACTTCAATGGCCTCCTCTCCTGATGAGGCAGTTTCTTCAGGAGACATCTTATCCACTCCTGCTAATTATGGAGCACACAATGAGCTATTGAAAAGGGTTGCCTCAGGTTTGGGGATCCAGATGGAGATGGTTAGGGAGTCCTCCAATTGCCTCATTGACATTTCGACTACTATCAGGCCATCATAGGTGGCCTTACCTATTAATGACGCAATTTTGGAGTCTGTTAAGTCATTATGACAGATCGCTTCATCTCTTCCTCTCACCTCAAGAAGAGCCGAATGTTAATATTATGTTTCCTTCCAGTCCTTTCTCCATGAATGGTCCTGAGTACTCCTGTTTTTCCCACTGATTTTCCTGGTTCCCAGGATAATGTCCAGGGTTCAGGAGGGACAAAGCTACAGTTATCATAAAATTGCCTCAACCAGTAAGGGACTATTGTCTGTCGGTCCTGCTGCAGCTGTCCATGTGACCTCTCATTCACCTCCTCCCTTGTCTGGACATAACATCTCAGAACCAGATTCTGATCTTTTCATGCAAAGCAAAAAATTCTCCATTAGGAAGACTTATGCCTAAAAGTAGAAGAGATTTTCCCTTTGGGCAGCTGTTGGGAGAGGGGAAGAATGGTTTGGTGTCCATGCCTAGTAGTACTGCCTAGCAGAGAGTCTTTGTCCATGTCACCTAGTGGTAAGGGTTGATGGCTGGGGGTAAGGGAACTTAGGCCATCCCTGCTCCTCTGGGTTCCAACCCATGGCCTAATGAAATAATAATTGAATGTGTGGTCTCAGGGGCAGGCACCCCTATGCCTGCCACTTTCTATCCTGACTTTGGTTCCTCTGCTGGTGCAATTGGTTCACTTCTGAGTTCTCTGAGTGTCCTCTCTGATCACGATACGGAAGGCATTCTTCTCTTGGTCAGGGCTTCTTGTTGCCATCTTTAGCAGTTGAAGGGCTTGGGGTGGCTCGGCTGTGGGGCCTGATCCTGGCCATATGGAGCTCAGCAGCTTCTCTGCAGGAGCCCACACCACACAACTGTTCTCCTTCTTGAGCTGCCTGCAGTAGACTGAGCTGCTCCCTTTTTGAGCTCAACCTCCATTTGAGCATGCTCTGGGCCCTGAGTTGCTCCTTAACCCATCTTTCACCATAGTGGGGCTTGTATACCCCATCACAGAAGCTCAGAATGATCTAGATCCAAGTGGAAGCTTTGTTATCAAAGATCCCAGATTACATGCTACTCCTGAAACAGGCCTGGCATTCAATTATCTGAAGGTCCACCTTACAGCAATATCAGCATGGTATGCACTTGTATGTTCTCACTCAGTTTTTTCCCATCCTGCAATTATTGAAGTCCCTTAAGGGCTACCTCCATACTCTAATTTCCTGTCAAAGACCTTGGCTTCTTCATGAAACCTTAATATTGTCCTTATGAAGCTAACAGAATCGCTATTTGGACCACTGTCATATTGTTTTGTATACCACCTTACTGTCAAGGTTGTCTTTTTAGTGGCCATCACCTTAGCTCGGACAGTCAGTGAGCTGTCAGCTTTCCTGGCAGGACTGTCTTATACATCCTTCCATAGAGACAATGATGGTGAGACCACAGCCCAGTTTTGTCCCTGAGGTAGTCTTGGACTTTCACCTGAAAGTTGACTACCTTGCCAGTCTTCTTCCCATACTTCCATTACAATAAAGAGAACTCCACTAATTTGCACTAGCTGAGGATCTGGTTCTCTTTTCTTATAGAGAAGGTGTTACCTCAAGATATTTTTTTAAAGCATCTGAGCTATGGCTCTTTACTTACCTGAGAATATCGATTAATTGGAAGGTTAATAAACTGTCATTGACTTGTTACGCAATGTTAGTTTTAATTCCTTTTTCAAGATACGTAATGTGATGGATCAGCTTTCTGTTTAAGTGGAGGACGAGGAAGTGTCACCTATGACTAATCATTTAGAAGTAAAACATAATAAATGATTTAGGATTTTATTGTTTCATTATTTCACATATGCCTGAGTTACATAATGTTCAATACATACTTTTTAAAAAAATGGGTTGTTTTTGTTTTTTCATTGACTGACTTGTGCAATTTCTGTTAAATATTTCTAAGGTCCAAAATAAAAAGTATATATAAAAATCTTCTTTTATAGCTATCGCCACATGATAACCTGATTCTTAGTCAGCCTGTATCATCACCTCTACCACTGAGGCAAGTAAAACAATAATTCTGTTTAATTGTGAAACATACATTGATCCATTATTGATATGAAGCTTTAAAACTTTGAAATCTGAAGTAACTGTCTATTGCATTTTGTAATTCATGTATCTGGAAGTGATTTGATTCTTTTTAATCTATTGGCCTTTTTATGAAGGCATGAATTTTAAGTCTTTATAACTGTATCTTAAATACTGTAAATCACCCTTGCAACAATAACAAAAAAGTATTTCAGTAATTCATATATAATCCTCTCAAGATAATTTGCCTTATTTTTTAAAGTCTCACTTGTTGCTGTAGAAACATCATAATCCTTACAGTTTATGAAAATCATACGTAATATGTATAAATTATGAAAATTCTTGTTAGTGATGCCACATTTAGGTGGAGTTCTTAAATGGGCTTAGTATCAGGCACAAATTCGGTTTTTGTAAAAATGTAGGTGGTTAATCAGTCTGAAAAGTACAGAGAAGGTTAGCTTTTTTGCACATTGAATTTTCTGTGTCATTTTTGTTTGATTAATAGGGTCAAAATTCAAGTCTTCATGTCTAATTTATCCATTGCAGTCCTAATTTTTCATATTTGACCAATAATCTCTTTAAAAAATGTTTTGCCTACACAAAACTTGGTAGACAGCTGGTTTCTGAGTGTTGTCCATGGGCTTTTGGTTTTATTTGGCTTTTGTTTATATAATGTTGGATTGAGGATCATTATTTAGCTATTCTTCATGCTGTTGTAACAGAAAGATTACATCCTATGTACTCAAATCAGATTGACAGGGAATCATGTCAGCACAAGCCTATTGGATAGTGGTTCTGAACCCATGGTCAACAGGCCAAAAGTGGCCTGCATGATCTTTCAAAATGGCCCCTCCCCTCCTTTTGGCTGTAGAAGGGAGCTGTTGCATAAGGACCTGGTGGAGCACATTGCTGTGGGGCTACAAGATCGGTGCAGGCTCCTTGCTGCAGCCAAGGGGACGGGAGATCAGCACTCCCTTCCCCTGGCTGTATCAGGGAGCATGGTAAAGCGCACCACCTGGGTCCATAGGCGCTGAGGTCCCTGCTTGGAGTCACGGGGGGAACATTAATCTCCCGTCCCCTTGGCTGCAAAAGGGAGCCACTGGCTTAGGGACCCAGGTGAAGTGCATTGGGGCTACAGGGTGAATGTGGTTTCCCTGCTGCAGCCAGGGGGACGGGAGATCAGCAAGGAGTCAGCCTCCTCGCTGAACTCCTTCCATCTGGCTGCAGCAGGGGTGGGAGGGCTGTTGACAGAGACTGGTGGCCCTTCAGGGTTGTAAAAATTATATATTTTAGCCCTCGAGCCAAAAAGGTTGGGAACCACTGGGATAGGGCTTCAGACACACCTAGTACATGGGACTGTTTCTGGGTATTAAAGTTTTCTTTAGTGTCTGGGAAGTATCAACACACTAATTCAAAGTAATAGTCACAGATTTTAAAGTACTCTGTAATCTGAAGGTATTGGTTAGATTTGTATTGAATAAAATAAGATTATATTATAAGTAAAGCAGCTTTTATTGTTTCAGCTTTTCAATGAAATAATTGTACATCCTTTGAGTATGTGTCAGTGTGGATCCCACTGTATGTGTGCACATGCCTGAGATAAGAATTTTTTTCATAGCCCTGTCTTTCGGAGTTACACATTTGCCCTGTGCCTCATTATGTTCACATATGTGGGCATAAAATGTAAGGTAGCCTTGACTCTTCCTCAGTTACCTGTTGCTGCCCATGGCAAAGAGAGATTTCCTAGTGAGTATTCAACCTACTTGTCTTTCACTCTGGCTAAATTGTTCAGAAATGTTAAATACAGTAGGAATGTAAATGTTAAATAAATGTAGGAAACTACAACAAACAAACATGACCCTTTGGACTAATTCTTGGCGGTTTGACTTCTCACACACACCTGTGTAGGGTGATGGTTCAACCACTTCCACCTTGTGACGGACTCTAAATCTTCCTGCTGCAGGACCTGCCCTTTCTGTGATGGGCTAGTCCTGTTAACAGATGTACATATTAGATCGCTCTTCTGCTTGGTTGAGAGCCATATACCAGGCAGATGCTTGGTATGCCGATCACTTTCCTCCAGGATTCTCAAGTCATGGGATGTTCAGCTGAAGAGCTGCCTGTTAGAGCAGGCAATGAGAGTGTCTTCAGACCTAGGGAAATCAGGTACCAAATGCAACCAAGTATTAGAGAAAGTTACATTCATGAGTGACCTCCTCCAGGAGACATGCAGTGCCCAAAGACAGCACAGAAAACACCCTGACACTAAAGCCAGCACCATTGGCACTGAAGCTGATGCCAATACCACTGGTACCGAAGCTTAGCACCAAGAGAAATTATGGCAGAGGCTGTAGGCAGAGCTTGGTGTCTTCCCATAGGGAAAGGCCACATAAAGCCTCTGGGGGAAAAACTTGTGAAGCCTCACACTGAACCTAGGGTTAGTGACAGGCTGTCACGTAATCCACAAAATTTACCCCAGCACTGACTCCACTGGTGTCATTGTAACCATCAGCACTGATCCCACCAGCAGAGTTGCTGACGGTACTGCTGACTCATCATTTGAAGAGTCTGGATCAGGGTCAGAAATGACCCCAGCACCAAGGCAACAGTCAGCACTGATGTGAACCTTGGTACTGAGAGCACCATATTTCTCAGTGCCCTCCCTTAGAGGAAATCTATTCTTCCTCCTTGTCCTCAGAATATACATTCCTACCTTCCACAAGTAGGGAACCCCTCTCTCCTGAGATTAGGGAAAGACTGAACAGTTCTTCTTATAGGGCCCCACTGCAACTGCACCAAGACTGGTCATCATCAGACAAGCCAGTCTGATGGCATGCCGTCATGGCTCCATTAGACTTACTGGGATTCTCCTTTGCATACTTTTAGGAGCTGATCCCTGTCCTACACCAGGATGACGAGATCCCACTCCCAGTGTCAACCATGGCCAGATCATAAGCACCAGGCTAGGAAGAATGCCAGTAACTGCACAACATGGGACCAGAGAAGCGATGCCATCCTGCCTTGCCTCTCAAAGACCTTCCATCCTTGTCGGCAGGCAAAGCAGTAGCCCTGGAGCCAGACAATTTCAGACATTCCAATGTCTGCTTATGAGAATAATGGACATTGTAGAAATAGACACAAGTTATCCAAGAAAAAATTCATAAATTACTTGATACACTGATGACATTGGGCCTGGCCAAAATTGCACTTTTGATAAATGAAGGATTGTTTGAACCCACTAAAGCCCTGTGGCAAACTCCTGCTACTATAGCAGCTGCAGCAAAAAGAGTAGAAGAGTGGTATCAAGTCCTCTAGAAAGTGAGTATTTTTATGCCCATCCCAGGTCAGACTCCTTTATCTGGTTAGGATTGTATTAAGACCCCTTTTTTGGTCAGAATTAGGAAATACTGGGAGTAAAAGTCTCTTTCCCAGAATTCTGTCAGACTTTGCCTGTTGCCCCTACAACTCTCACTGATGTTGGTATATTCCCTGTCCAGACAGTGCATGAATAAGAGGTCACAGTCCCATCTCAAGTCCTTCAAAAGCTGAGATGGTGGCTAGATCTTGAGAAACCATTAAATGAGTTCCATTCTTGATCCCTTCTCTGCAAATGACTCATCACTGACCTACCAGGAACAAGTTGGGGAGCCAACCTGAGCCATCTGCAGATGCAAGAGACCTGGTCCTACAACATCTTGAAACTCAATATAAATGTTCCAGAGCTCAGAGCATCAAGACTATCTTGTATGGCATTCTTGCCTGTTCCATGGAACTCTGATGTAGGTCTCAATGGACAATGCATTTGCAGTGCACTACTACATAAGCAAGCTGGTGTTCAGTCATCACCCATTGGCCATCAGTCTATCAATATGGGGCATCACCATGTGATAGCCCCACTGGCTCTGAACCCTCCAGGAGTTTCAAACCACCTGGCAGAGTTCTTGAGCAGATGTTCAGTCACCGAGTGGTCCCTGCAGAAGTCCATCATAGAAGGATATTTGATCAATGGGGGGAATCCTGCAAATGGCCTTTGCTCCACCAAAGATAACACCAGTTATTTGAACTTCTGCTCCAGAGGAGATATGAACCTGGGTTTGTTGCCAGATGCCTTCCTGCTGTAGGAGAAAAAGCCCTCCTTATATACCTTTCCTTCAATCACCTAATCTGTAGGTTGATATTTTAAGGTCACATGGGACAAGGCCATGTTGATCCTCAATGTTCCTTATTGGCCAAGGCAGTTTTGGCTGTCACACCTACTGCAGATGTGTGTTCAGTCCCCCATTCATCTCCGTCTGCTCAAATTGAAAAGCTCAGAATCACTGTTAGATGCTGCAGCCAGAGCCATAGTCATAGTACCATGTTGCTTTGAGATTGATCAGTTGATCACTACCAAGAGAGACATCACCTGACAAGTTCAGGAAATTCTCATGCAGAGCAGAAAGTCATCCACCAGGAAGTTCAGCTTCTCAAAATGGAAATAGTTTTCCACGTGGTTAGCTCAGCACAATCTAGATTCAGCAGAAGCCCTGATACTGAAGGCCCTTGACTACATTTTATATTTGAGGAATGTTGGCCTAACACTTAGCTCTTTCAAGGTCCATCTTGCAGTAATGTTGCTGGGTCACGCTCAACACTGTTGTTTGGTCATCTCTCACCCAAAGGTAACCAAGTCCTTAAAGGACTTCTGCGTACCTACCCATGAGTTAGAAATCTGACTCCTACATGGGATCTTAATATCATCTTCGTAAACTTCATGGAACTTTTTGAATTGCTGTTTACACCATCTTACCCTGAATATAGTCTTTCTGGTTTCTATTGCCTCAATCAGAAGAGTCAGTGAGATCTGTACCCTCATGAGCAGTCCTCCCTATGCCTCCTTTCACACAGGGACACTATCCCAAATTCATCCCTAAAGTGGTTTCAGAATTCCATCTGAACCAATTGATTACCCTTCCGTCTTTGTATCCACACTTGACACAGAGAGAACAGAAGCTATACACTCTGCATTTCCCTGGGCTCTACTCTATTATGCTGAGAGGACCAAGCCTTTCAGGCTATTTCCTCATCTCTTTGTGGCATTTCCAGTCCTATTAAAGGCCAAGTTATCTTGTCACAGAGAATCTCTAAGTTATCTGTCTGCTGTTATCAGACAGCTTGCAAGCCTGTTCCTCTATATGACTAGCTGCATTCCTCTAGAGCACAGGCAGCATGATCAGCCAGTATCTGAGATCTGCAAAGGCAGCAATGGGGAGCAACCCACTGACCTTAGTCAAACATTATGCCCTTGACTCAGTGGCTAGGTCAGATGCCAACTTTCAGATAGTGGTGCTTTAATCATGATTGGGTTCAGCTGAAACTCCTCATTGCCACCATACAGTTAGGATACTGCTTGCTAATCACCTAGGATAGGATTCACATTGACACACTCGAAGAAAGGACAATTACTAACCCAACAATAACTGTGGTTCTTCAAGATGATGTAGTCCGTGTGCATCTTCTGGCCAGCCCTTCATCCCCACTCTTTGGAGTCCTTAGAAGCAACTGCTTTGAGTCCCGAGGGAACTGAGGAGCAGTCGTGGATGCCCCACCCTTTATGTCCTTGCACAGGAGCACAAAATGCAAATGTGGCCTTGACTGACACAAGTGTTCAAAAGATTCCATTCTCATCTGCTTGAGGTGCATGTACACTTACAGTGGGATCCACACTATGACTACAATATCTCAAAGAATCACAATTATTATAGGAAAGGTAGGTGTTCTTTACTGGATAATGAAACTTATGATACTGCCTAGTTTTTTTTCTTAACAAGAATGCAAAATGTAGACACAAATGGAAAACTAGGTTTGCAATGTGTTTTACAATACTCCAGTTTAAATTCAGTTGTGATGCTAAACACAATGAACTTTTTGTTCATATTTTCAATGTAATGTATTATAATATTTTTCTGCCAAATTGTTTGATATTAACCAGTGTTTTATTTTTTTGTAACAGTGGTGGCAAATTTTCTACACTGCTTCAGAATCTAGGACCCAAGAATGCAGTAACTCTACTTGTATTTGCTGTAACAGAACATAAAATTCTCATCCATTCCTTACGACCATCTGTCCTTACTAGTGTGACAGAGGCATTAGTTTCTGTAAGTAGCATTATCTGTTCCAGTCATACCTTTTTAGTGAAAGAGTATTATTGAAATAAACTGTAAAACAAATAATACATAGTACTACTTCTGAGTTTGAATGATACTTAAAAAATAAGGACCAAATTTCTCCTCTGCAATACCACAGAAGTAATAAATGTCAAATGAATTAAGGGTAGAATTTAACCCTGACTGTCTTTGCTTATCTACAATGTCATTTACAATATTGTGTCAGTGACTATGGTATTTAGGCACAAAATGCAGGAACTCTAATTTCCTAAATGGCCACAGTAGGACTGTATTCTTCATTTGTACCATCAGAGGGCTTGTGAAGGTATATGATTTTTATATGTCCTTTCTCTCACAGACCACTGTTGGTTCCTTTACTGAATAAGGGCTAGTAAAGATCTGTTTTTTTACAGAATAAGCAAACTAAAAATTTTAAAAGGCAATTAAATTTTTCTTATTGAGAGTAGCTATTAATATTAGAGTTTATTAGAGATCATATCCTTCTATAAACATCAGTTGAATATTGTGGGTTTTGTTTTTTCTTTAAAGATGATATTTCCTTTCCATTGGCCATGCCCATACATTCCTCTTTGCCCTTTGGCACTGGCAGATGTGTTAAGCGCACCATGTCCATTCATAGTAGGAATTGATTCAAGATACTTTGATCTGTATGATCCCCCACCAGATGTTAGCTGTGTTGACCTAGATACCAACACAATTTCTCAGTAAGTATTTCTCACTGTTTTTTCTTGTATGGTTGTGATGTTTGTTTCATATTTCTCATGGCAAAATTTGAGAGATTCCATCTGAAGTTTGTTTTTTACCCGTCATGTTTCAGTTGTGTTGTAACATCTTAACACCATTTCTTTTATGATGGATCTGCTTCTCTGGCCAAAGCAATAGCTCATTGGTATTTCTGTCCAATTCAGCAGAAAGTAGGCAGAAGTTCTCATTTATGATCATCACCAGGCACCCTTTCACACATTTCTTTATTATATATGTATAGCATAAGTAGTTAAGTTCAAAACTCTTCTAGACACTAAAAATTATGGACTGAACAGAGAGACTGGATTTATGGTTTACGACAACAATCTGTACCCAATAACCACCTCTTTTTTTCCTATAACTGCAGAGGTGTTAATAAGCCTCTCTGCCTTGAATTGTCCCTTAGAATATGTGCTAACTACTTAAGCTAAACAATCTGTTCCACCCCACGTTTATCTGTGATGCTCGGAGTACTTTTCCCAGAAATGAAGAAGAGCTCTGTATGGCTCAAAAGCTTCTCTCACCAGCAGAACTTGGTCTAATAAATATTACCTCATGAACCTTGTTTCTATTCTTAATATTTAGCATTTAGATTGCTATCAAGTTGAGTGCTCAGTACAAATATTACCAAACAAATCTGCATAGGGCTGCAGTTAGATAGATGGGTTTTACTGCAGTTTTTCAGGTGGCAAACTGAGACACACAGTTTAAGTAACTTGCTCAAGATCACATGGTGAGTCGGGGCAAGAGCTGGCATTAGGACTCAAAAGTTCCTACCTTGTAATCCCATGTTCTGTAGACTAGACCACATTGTTTCTAATGTGAAAAAGTTTTGAATGTAGAAAATGCTCTACAAAATAAAGAAAGCTAAACCAGAAGAATGAAGCTCAACTACAGATTAGAGATTCTATTATAACCACTCACAACCCATAAGACTACCACTCTAGACAATGTTCTTTATCTTTGTAGTTTGTGTGTCTGATAAAAGCTAAGAAGAAGCCATTTATAGAGCCAAGGAGGAAGGAGCAAGGGTTTCCATTTCCATAGGATATGCCAAAAATAAACATAATTCACGTTATGATTTGAAAATATTGTGTGTAGCCTCTGGGGGTTTTTAAACATATATTTCGAAGTTATTCAGAAACTGGTTATTTCTAAGGTTTCTTAAAAAGCTTTTGGAATTCAAGTTATAAACAAATCCCCAGAATAGTCAGAAGTCAGCTGCTGAAGAGATTTAAATGATTGCAGTGCACTTTTAAAACCATTAGGGAACAATACTGGGAGCCAAGGTTTAAGTCCTGCAGCCCAAGGGGATGAGTGCAAACACAGGGTATGCCTGCACAGCAAAGAAAAAGCCATGACTAGCCTGTGCCAGTTGACTCTGGCTCGCATGGCTCAGGCCATGAGACTGTTTCATTGCTATATAGACTTTTGGGCAGGCTCCTGGGCTCTAGGACCCTGATGGATGTGGGAGGTCCCAGAGTTTGGGCTCTAGCCTGAACCCAGGAATCTACAAGCAATGAAACAACCTTGCAGCCTGAGCCAGCTGGCCTGGGACAGCCACAGGTTTTTCTTTGCTTTATAGACCTACCCATAGTGTATTTCCAGCGGTTTGACACAGGGAAGACTTAGTAAGTGGGAGTTAAGTATGAAACTGCAAGAATACATATCAACCAATCAAGTTCTTGTGTAAATAATATTGATTTAATTCTTCCTGTGTTCGTCAAATGAGAATGTTGCTATTCATTCCATTGTGGTCACATGGTCCACAAAAAAAACAGTCAAACAATACATAGGCTGGGCTTTTTCTATGGGGTGTGTGGCATGATGCCTTGTGTGACCCGTCCGTGCCCAGGGTAGCCCACTGATAATGCCAGGGTCAGGGCAGGCTGTAAAAGGAGAGCCAATTCTCCCAGCACTGGTGGGTGACACTGCAGTCAGACTTCCCAATCAGCCACAAACAGTGCTTCTGATTCCCCCACACTGGTTATCAAGAAGCCACTGTGCAAATACACACAGCCCCCTTTACTGCATTTCAGTCTCTGGCTCCCCAAACTGACACTAGGTCCAGTAGAGAGACCAGTTAATTAAACTCTATGCTCTTTACTAAAAGATTCCCTCTGATCCCAAAGGATCAGCCACAGTACCAGTTCACTATAAGTTTGGCTCTTACCCAAAATACCACGCTGCCAGCCAATCCTTTAGTAACTAAAACTAAAGGTTTATTAATAAAAGAAAAACAAACAATAAGAGAAGTGTTAAAGGCTTAAAGCAATCAGATATATACAAATGATTTAAAAGTCCATATACATCAGGTTTCTAGAACAATTGTGGAGTTGTATAGTTCCTCTGGTATACATCCAGTACCTGGATGGGTCTAAGTCCTTCAGTTCAGTTGCAAAGTGTGTTGATCCAGAGGTGTGTCCGCAGCTGGACAGGAACAAAGACTAAATGGTTTCTGTGGTTTGATCTTATATACTCTCTGCCTCTGGCCATGTGGCTTGTGGAACTTTACAGGAACCCGAATGGAGTCCAGAGTCACATGGGCCAGTCCTGGTAACTCTTCAGGTATGCCTTTAGTTTCTTCCTAGGCCTTTGGCTTCTGTAAAGGTCTTGATGGGCCATTAAGCGGGCTATTGTCCTGTGGCCTCTCTGTCTGGAATGTGTCTTCTACAGCACAGTTTGATATGTAGGTATATCAAAGATCTCCATAACTTTCCTCACACATATTACAGATGAACACAAATATGATCATCTTATTCAGCATATCATAACCTTTCTAACAGTACCTGACATGGCATGTCTTACATGAATTATTATGATTGACATATTAATGTCAAATAACACACATGCCCCCCCTCCCAATCCAGTCCGCATGACACCTTGCACAGAGAATTTCTAACTGTAGGAGGTGATGTTAACTGGCAATAGTGAATTTTTGAATTGATGTAGGCATAATTACTTTGCTGGATGCGGGGCATGAGGTGAAAACACTGATCTGGAGTCTGGTTTTAGACATTTAGAGGCTGAACGGGGCCCAGACAGGCTAGAGAGAGAATTTGGATGTTGCTGAAACAAAGAAATAGATCTGTGTATCTTTTTTTGAATAAATCCAGTCTCCCTGTATTGTCTACCAGTGAGAACTTTTGCACTGGAAAAAACTTAAGCCTGGTACACTGCTCTAGGATAACCCTAAAGATGAGATATTCTATTTGAGCAATATTGTCTTAAGGATAGAATTTGAATAAAATTATTCAGGATTGAAACAAACTAATACTAAGTTACTCTAAAAAAAAAAAAAAATCTTTGAGACTATTGTGTATTTAATAAAAGCTTTAAATCAAATGTTATATATAAAATAATATATAATTTTATATATGTTTTAAGACACCAAAAATCAAAAGGAAACCGTATTTTTCAGGCTCAGTTAAATATGCATGTAGCTCATAAATTTTAAGAAGTCTTTTTTTAGACCAAAAATCTTTTCGTTATGTTTGTTCTACTGATAGCATTTATTTTCAGTATCTCTCTCATTTATTTTTTAACTGAAGAAGTTGGTGAGTTCATTAATCCTGCTTTGTTTTTAATTTATCATGAATATTTATGGTAATGTTATCGGTCTAATTTTGTCTAATTTTTGTGTGCAAATTTATGGCCACAATTTAAAAAAAAAAAAATCTTGACTACGTTTATGAAAAGAGATTTTGTTAAGGGACTTATGCTGATGTCTGAAATTTTGTTCAACTCTCTTCCAGTGTGCATTTTTGGCAGTCAGTTGAGAATGGGCTATGATCATCTGTTTTGTTTTTTTTTCTTTTTCCCTTGTCTGGGGGGAAGCGAGGGTTCCATAGGAAGCAGCATCTCTTTCCTACTGCTGTCCTTTTATGTTTGTTTTCTTTACTTTTACTTTCATGCTTGTTGATTCGGCTTCTTACCTTCTGCTTCTCATTGTTGGTGTCTTCATGCTTCTACTGGCAATGACTACCTGCAGATGAATTTTCTTTGAGCGTGTGAAGTCTGTGGATATCATGTACATAGACAGTTTAGCAAAAAGCAGAGTGACCCATGAGATTATTCCTGTTTTGTGCCTTTGATATGGTCTCAAAGACTTGCTACTGCTTTCTGTTGACAGTGAAACAGTGTAACTTTTATGTCACCTCAACAGCATGTTGCCCAACCTCCCATCTACCTCGTCTCTCCAACAAAGGAGCTTTCACCTTATCTGTTAATTTATTCAGGTCATTGCATAATTCCTGTCATCTCCATCTTCCAAATCTAAGTCATCACAGTTTAGAAAGTACCACATATCATTGCCATATTGCCTAAAATATTTAAAACTGTTCTTGTGCTGTGCAGCAAAACCATTTTTAAACTTTATTAAATAGAAAATTGATAAATTCAGAGCACAAAAAACAGCATGCAGCCTTTTTACCTCTTTAAACTGCATAGGTTGTGGCTGCTAAAGGGGCATGGCAATACAAGATCTTTTTTGCCATGGCTTGTAGGCTCAGTCCTTGGGCTAGATCGTTTGAAGTAAAATGTTTAAGCCCTGTTGCACATCATTGGCAGATTATACTCCAGTGGCCTAGCTGCAGAATAACAAGAATATTGAGGTGCCTCAATACAACTTCCTGGGAAAATGTATTTAATCTCTGCCCACACGATTAGGGCTGGTATTAGGCATTGTTACTAATACTCTGTTTTCATGAGTTCTGAATGCATTACCGTTTCTATCTTTTTAGATGATAATTTTCTCCCACTCTTGGGTTTGGCTGCATAGTCGTCATCAGAATGTGTGGGTAACCAGTTGGATAACTTTGTGACCACATTTGCATACTGTACATTAAATGTCTACCTTTTTATATAGTGGATTGTGAATGCACACTTGTTTTTATTTATTTGAATAGGAGTAGGTCTTCTGAATGTGACACTGTGTAGAAATATATTTCCATTATTATTTATTTGTATTACCATAGCACCTAGTCATGGACCTGGACCCCATTGAGGTAGTTGCTGCACAAACATGGAACAAAAAAGACAGTATCTGAATATTAATACTTTTCTTCTTTACTTTCTAGAACTGGAGATAAGAAAACTGTTGCATGGAAGATATTACCAAAGAAACCTTGCAAAAATCTGATGAATACTTTAAATAACTTGTATCAACAACTGGTAGAATGTGAGTGGGGGGAAATATAATACAAGATTTGTACTAACTGTAGTGCATTGTAAGCAATGTTAACTGGTAGATTTTAGTTACAATTCAGTTTTCTGAAGGCATCCTTCATGTTAAATATCACAAAATGTTTTACAAAGGGGAAGTTTTGTATAAATTTTGAAGATTAGAAATAATTAACTGGCTTTTGGGGTAGGGAAACATCAATATAGATGAAGCACTAGGGAAAGGACATCTCTTCATCTTTGCTACTATCCTCACAAAAAAAAGTGAAAACTCATGAGGGGGGAGACAAAAGAGCAAAAAAGAGGCCAAGACTCATAAAGCTCTTGACAGATTGCACCTTACAGACCACCCAGTTGTCCTCATGCCTTTATCTGACAATTGAGGTAATTTTGGGCACACAAGCTAATAGTGCTTAGTATCCTCATTCTCCATTGCTCCATTCCTGCGCATATAGTTTCATGTGACATTTACATTTTTTGTATTCTTGGGGCAGTTGTCCAGCCCCTGGTGTAGGGCAGAGCAGCTTGAGGGTTATGCTAGGATTGCTGTTCAGAGGCTGCTGGTGGCGGTGAAACTGCAATAGCTGACATCCAGTGCACGCTGTTACCACTCTCCTCTCTCCATTGACTCAGCCAGGCCAAGGGCCACAAGTGGGACTGCGTAAAGCTCTGCCTTTGGGGTCTCAAGTAGCAATGATAGATTCATTGAAAACTGAAATTTTTGGAGGATTGACAGGCACAAGCAGGGGATTAGACAAAGATGAGGTTCAACTAGTAATATGGACCAAATCCATAGTTTTGAAAATGAGGAGGGCAGTTTTTAATGGGACTTGTAGACTATTAGGAAACCAGTTCATGTGATGGAGGATGGTTGTAATATGATCCTGCTTCATGAACTGAGAGGGAAATCTAACAGCATTTTGAAGTTCATCACATTTAGAACTGGATCGGAATCCCATTAAAATCAATGGGAGTCATTCAATTGATTTCAATGGGCTTTGGAGCCAGGGCCAGATTAAATTGCACTGGCAGAGATAACAAGTGATTAAGAAGTGCATTAGAATAGGAAGGGGTTGGAGTCTGTCCAAAACAGGTATGCTTTAGAGGTTAATATACCTTAGCCCCAAAATCTTAAAAAATGGGCATCTAAAGTTAGGGTGCGTGTTTGGCACTTATGAAAATCAGGCCACTTTGGAGCCTAAATATAAGATTAGGTTCCTGACTTTAGGCACCCATTTTTGAAAATTTGAGCATTGATATCAGAAATTAACAATGTCTTGAACTGTTCAGAGCTTACCAAAAACAGCCTTCTGCACAAATGGCAGTATGTGTTACTTAAGATTAAATGGTTATAACGATCATATGACTTCCTAATTGCTACATATTACCTTACAGTGGGAATTCTTAGCAATTTCTAAAATCCATACATAAATTATGTCTGGTTCCCAATCTTTTTGGCTTGAGGGTCACAAATATCGCTTTTACAAGCCTGAAGGGCCACCAGTCTATCAACTCATAAAAAAAAAATGTATTGAGGTGTACACCATTAAGGACTACAAATCACTTCATATTTAAAGTAAACAGTTTGATGCTACTGTGCTTATTTTACATTCACTATTTTACACCTACAAATTACTTACAGTATGTCACATACTCACAGACAAAGAACTAGTGTAGATAAGTGACTGTCACTACACACTGAAGCACATGGCCTGACAGCTAAGTCACGATGGGTGGCCTGCTAAGTGCAGGCCAAACTGGAAGGCACTGAGTTTGAGTCCTGCCCCTCCTCAAGCTGCTATGTCAGCAGCTCCCCCTCCCCCCACACACATCCAGACAGAAGGAGTTCAGAGAGGAGGCTGCCTATTTGCTGATCTCCCATCCTCCTGGCTGCAGCAGGGAAACCACACGAGTCTTGTAGCCCTGTGCACACCACCTGGGTCCCTAGGCAATGGCTCCCCTCTGCAGCTAGGGGGATGGGAGATCAGTGCTTCCTTCCCTTTGACTCCAGAAGGGACCCCAGCACCTAGGAATCCAGGTGGAGTGCTTTGCTGTGCTCCCTGCTAAAGCCAGGGGGAGGGGAGTGGTAGGCCACTTTGAAAGATCCCACAGACCACTTTTGGACCCCGGTCAATGGGTTTGTAACCACTGGTCTATGTAATACAGAATAAAATGGATTCCGTCTTGAATTGTCATTGCAGTCTAAATTCATATAAGCATGGTTTCTAATGGAAACTATGGCTGCAACCATCAAGTGTTGGAACAGTGGAACACAATAATGAATCCATATTTCTGTTCTATATAGGTACTATTAGCATGTCACCACTCTAAGTATGAGAGAGAAAAGCAGAGAAGCCTTGGGAATCAGGGTGCTACTGGCTTTGTGTGGACACTAAAGACCTAAAGGCATGTTTCATGAGAGCAGGGTTTTGTGCTAGTTTCCTTTACCAAAGTGCTCTGTTTCTCAGTCATTGGGCACGGAAATTGCTATATGCATTTCAATGGTTTTATGTATGTATTGTGTCAATAAACGTCTTGTGGGCGCTTTGGGAAAGAAGGCATTATAAAATATACATGCATCCAAATGTGTGGTTACCATTTCCTTAAAAACTTATTTATTTTACCAACAATTGTGTAAATTTCAATAGATTCCATAATCTACCCTTTTTATTAGCATGTCACTAAGCTGTGTCCATACCAATTGTTTTTGTTTCCATAGTAACAGATATATTGAAAAGATAAATGTATCTCTCTCTGCCTCTTGTAAAACCTGCAGACTAGTGATTTGTGTGCAGACAGTTATGCTAAATTAATCATCATACTTCCCTATTGTATTTAAACCAGATACAGAATATTATAAACTTACTGTGATGGAGCATGGCTGGTGACAAGTAAACACAATTAGAGAAGAAGGAAGTCATATCTTTGGTCAACATTAAGAATATTTTTAACATTGATCTAGGAGAGTGTTTTGTTTTAACACTGTTTTTGTTCACAGTGCAGCAAAGACCCAGAGAAGATGCATTAATGGAATTAGCAATGAATGATTATGATTATAATTCGGGGAAGAAGTTGCATTTGTTAGACATGGAGATCCAGGAGGCATTTCTTTGTTTCATGGCCTCGTTATTAAAAGGTTACAGATTGTACCTAAGGCCTATAACACAGGCACCTTCTGAGACAGCCACAGATGCAAGTTCCCTCTTTGAACTACAAGGTAAAGTGTCATTTTCTTAATTTTTAATCATAAGCAAATAAAATATACAAAAATTATTTTTCATTGGAGTGATAATGAAGACGAAAGAACGATTTTCATGTTAGCTGAATGGAAAAAATGAAAATACTGTGTAAGGGTAATGGCCAAAAATGATATAGTGCCTCTGGCAGAACCGTTCTGAAAAGGTAAAATGTGTTTAATTGACTGTATTTGTTAACACAGTAATACAGAAATTTCATAACAATTGTTAGATTTTTTTTTTTAGATTTTTGGTATGGATTCTGTAACTATTATCCTATTTGTTAGTGAAATATGTACTGTTTCCTTTTGCTTTGAAGTGTTCTTACATCCCTATACTTTGTTTGATAGGGTTCTTAAAAAGTCGAGATCGGTCACATCAAAAATTCTACACATTGATGACCAAAACTCAAATGTTTATTCGCTTCATTGAAGAATGTTCCTTTGTTAGTGATAAGGATGCAAGCCTTGCATTTTTTGATGATTGTGTAGATAAAGTAAGTGTTCTTTTTTTTTATGATTGATTCAGCATTTTCCATTGCTCACTTCCACAGGTACTGTAGATAGTGCAATATGTTTGTCATATAATTGTAGTAAGCCTAATATATCTTCTTTATAAATTATTTCCATTTCTGCTTTTTCTTTTCGGTTTCACTTCTGTTTTCTGGCGCCCTAGTGCGAATGTTATTCTAGAGTCACTTTCCTCCAATGTTGAAGTGGAAATTCAGGTGATGTGAACAGTTAGATAGCCCAAATATTCAAAAGTGTATCTACAAAGCCCTGTACAAGTATGCAGGTTGTGATTTGTACATGCACATACATAGATATTTTGAAAGGTTTGGCTCATGTTAAGAAAAATGATATTCCTAATAGCTTAAATTATAGTTCTCCCTACAGTTCACTGGGATAATACCACAATTGTTAAATAGTAGCTTAGTTTTACAGGTTGTATGATACTTTTATATAATTGTTTGGAATTGAATATGAGCACCATAAAAAACTGAATAGTATCAGTTAGTTACTTTTTTGTATGTAGTAAACAAGATCCACTTGATCTTTGCCAACATTAAGTTGATTTCTTTTAAACAATTCTACCTCAACATTTGCAGCTTTTCTAATTTACTAATTGACTAGTTGTTTTAGTATATAATGTATGTATACTGATGTATAATAAGAAAACGTTTACTTGTATCATTATTCTTTGCACTCCTAGTCAACAACAATTTTATATATGATTCCCACGTAAGGCTGCTTCCTGTTGCAGCTGTTTTAAATCTAATTATTTTATTTATTAATCTAATTTTACCTGTGAATATTTTCTAATAGACTTGCTATCAAATGTATCTTGCATGGAATTCAACTAGCAAGATACATTATTGTGTATTTTGAAAAATCTTTATCAAATTTTTACGACTTTTTGTGCAGCATTAATTTAGCATCATGGCTTCATACTACATTAATGGACTATACTCTCTGCTGCTATAGCTTCTTATTGCCAAACTGTTTCCCTGTCTGAAACCCACTTTGAAGAGGAGAGCTAATTCTGTCAAGGTCATGTTTGGAGTTCTTCATGATTGTGAGTGGTGTCTTCCACCAGGTTACTGACCAGTAACTAAGAGCTTGTCTACACAGGACACTCAGAAAATTAATCCAAATCAACTAAAATTGTGAATTTAAAGTGAATCTAATTTTAATTAGTTAAATCGCATTAAGCCCCCACATGAACATTCTTAAACTGAATTAAGGCTACTTGAATTCTGAATATCTTAATTTGTTTCCAAATTGAGTTAAACTAAACTGAATTAAAGCCACTTTAATTCTGAATTAGATTGTCCACACGTGTATTTAAAGTGTTTTAACCAATCCAGTTTAAATGCACACCACTATTTATTTTGGATTAACTTTTCTGTGTTCCCCATGTACACAAGCCCTGAGGCAAATTTATTGGAGAAGGTCTGAGTGCTTTGCTGGATTGGCTCATAGTGCCAGCTCATTTTAAAGCCAGAACACTGAGCGTTCCATTTCTAAGTAGGTTTATATTTGTGCTTCATTTGCAGAAGTAAATTTGTTTAGCGTAAGTACCATCCAGACTTTAAGCCCAGTCTCTGTTTTAGTGCATCCAGTTGATAGTGCCCAGAATAATGCACAAGTACTCAATTCTCATGTTATGGCTTTGGTCAGCCAAAACACTTGTGTACTCACTTTTACTGGTGAAGTTAGTTGCATGTGCAGAAGTGGATACAAAAAATTGGCTTGATGCTGACTGAAAATTCTACCTCTTATTTTCTGCATTATGATAGAACAGTGTGCCTCGTTTTAGGGAGGATTAAATTGCAACCCACAATTTTTAATATTATTTGGCTATATTCTACTGTAACTAAAAGTTCCTGTTAATATTGTAGGAAATATCACCTGTTTGTTGTCTTGCTGTGGGTATCTGGAACATTCTGTTCTGGGGCACTGATGTAAAAGTAGTGCATGCTGTTGTTGTCTAGGATTTCCTGTAAAGTAGATCACCTGCTGTTTGTTCCACAGGAATTAATGTTGAAGATAATTAGAATAGTTACTGGTTAGGTGGCAAAACACAAGAAAGTCTGACTGAAGAATCAGTGCTTTGAAAAAAAATCTGAGAACAGGTCTGACTTACTGTGCAAAAAGATTTGATTTGAATGTCTATAAAGTGGTGTAATTTTGCACAATTCTCTTTATCTGCTTTTCCAGGCTTAGGTCTGTTTTCATAGCTATCCAAAAACAAATTAATAAAAAAGTATAATTGTACATGTCTGTAGACCATGAATTGATTTAGTTAAACATTCATGATATTGTCACAATTTAACAGAAAAAAATATTTAACTGGCTTCTTAGTGAAGCATGTGACCAATGTTAAACTGTTTAAAAAAGGAAAATTGCAGACAGACAGGGATGTACTCCAGTGACTAACACAGCTGAGCAGTATTCATACATAATTGCAATGCACACTAATTGTGTCTCTAATGTTAAATAGGGCTTTTATTCAAAATTAGATTATTATACAAATGCCAAGTTCACTCTGTTACATTTCATTTCATTTTATAGAATGGTTTCAGTATGCACATAAATCAGTGTCTTAGCTAAAATTATTTGTTGCTGGGAGTTCAAACAATACTCTGAAGGCTTAACTCTTAGGTTGACTCTGCCACTGTACAATCAGCAAATAGTCTATGCAGGTTGTAAGACAAAGCAAGAGGTTCTACTTTTAGAAAAGAATTAAAAGGCAGCATGTTTAAATATAAAGTGGAGAGCCTGGTTCTTTCACCACTTCATTCTGTGAGTAGCTTTTTTACAGTATATCTTTCCAGTCTCTAAAATGTGGATAATACTTATTGTTTCACCTGGATGTTGTGAGAACAAAAGTCTTATACAGTGCTTTATCATAATCCTTGCATTGTGCCTTTTGTCTAAGGATCTCCATGAACTTTACAAAAATGGGCAGCTACTTCTAAAGATTTGGAAACGGGGGCTCAGAAAAACTGCATTATACACCTAGGATTTGCTGATCCCTATGGAGTAATTTCCCCAGACAGATCTTTCTCAGTAGGATGAATAGATTCTCACAAAGGGATTTCTTCAACTTTAGAGCAATAGTAAGGTCCTTTCACACTATATTTCTTGACACCCCCCACCCACCCTATTTTCTGACATTGTTTTTGGGTTTAGGATATAAAGCTTACTAAAATTTAAAATGCCAAGGGCTATGCTTTGGGGAAAAATCAACAGTTAGGTGGGTCATGCTCCTTCTTTTCCTCTGATTACCAAATATTTATATTGGCCTTTTGCCAGCAGTACAGAGGCAACTGTGTAGTTGTCTTAGAACACAGCTGGATGGTGGTAGGTAACTTTCTTAAAGTCCAAATCATGGTCATCTTCCAGATTTCATACCAATTTCATGGTATGTGCAACTGGAGCTGGTGTGATTACCCTGTTCCAAACCCCCATCATGGTGGCATCTCAAGCCAACACATAGTCTCTTATTCATCTTTATTTTTTCTACACAGAAGCAGTTCTTTATTGATGATCCATTTTGTGTACTGAAAGAACATTACTAAATTGTCTCACAAGATCTCATTTTTTTCTCCCACAGTTAAGAAATACTTCAATCTATATAAACTATTGAGTTTAACGTATTTTATTGCTGAAACCAAAAATAAAAACCGCTTACTGTGGTTTATTTAAATATTTAAACTATCAAGTAAAGCTTAATTTATTTTGTTTTTAAAGAGCCATATGTTCTTGCTGTTCGAATGATTCAATTGCTAATCCTCTTAATCTGTCTCATGAAGTAAAATGCATGATTAAAAGCATCTCTGTGTACTGTAACAGGGTAAGGGGGGGGGAAGGTAGATGTACTCCGCCCCGTGGGTCCTGCGCTCTTCCGGCCGGCCGGTGGTGCAGCTGGGGGAAGGTGAGCCGGAGGGGTGGGGAGGAGACGGGGCCTGCTCTGCCCCTGAGTCCTGCTACCTTCCCTTGGGTCAGTCCGTGGTTCGCTCCCTGCTTCCCTAGCTGGGTCCTCTGCCTCTGGTGTTGTGGCAGCAACCCGTGTGAACTCCAAGCTTCTGCAGATTGCAGGCTGCAAACTGCAGACTGCCAACTCCAAACTGCCAGCTCCAATCTGCAGGGTTTCGAACTGCAAACTCTAAACTGTAAACTCCAACCTCTACTCTCCAAACTCCACACCTCCTCACTCCACAACTGCCTGCCTGAACTGAAGGCTTTTAAGTGTTTGGGGCGGGGCTCCTTGATTGGCCCCAGGTGTCCTAATGGCCTAAACAGCCCCAGGTGGCCTAATTAGTTAAGCAGCCCCAGGTGGCCTAATTGCCTAATCAGCCCCAGCTGAATCACCCAGGGAATAGGGCTTTGCTGAGCCTGGGGCTAATATACATGCCTTCCAGCACCCTTGCATAGCCGTCTGGCCTGACCCTGTCACAGTACCAAAAAGCTGTTTATCAAATTTCAAATGTTTTACGGATCCTTTTGAAACTATATTCTATATGTTTCTGTTACACAGTAAAGAAATTATTTTAATTTTGTTACTGTAGGAATCAGCTTTTTCTGTACTTGAATTGGAAGTTGCTAATCTTCCAGGAATCAACAGTGTCAATCTGTAGATTTCGTAGTTCAAGATCAGCACAAAAAAAAGCTTTTATTTAAAAAAAAAACGAACAAAAAAAAAAAACAGCTTTTATAAAACAGACATTGTAGTCAGTGCAGATTTGCGCAGATAAAGCCTGGACTCGGGTCATATCATTTTCCAAAGTTTTGTATGTTAAGAATGGCACAAGATGTTTTGACTTACAGGACACATGGACAAATTGTTTGATTCAGAATAACTAACTGGACAGGGGAATTGGCAGTGGTATATGCATTCTCCTGTTTCAAAGATCTCCAGTTGAAATTCATCTTAGGCAGGTAGTGACTAAAAATCATTAGCAATTGACACTGTTTGTTAGCTTGTGTGAAATGGCTCATTAGTTGTTTTATTTATATTATCGTGTTGACCGCAATATATAGGAAGACAAAGACAGTACCAATTTTTAAGTTCTTCAGAACGGTGGCTGAATCCAGTTCTTATGGGGCATGTTTCTTGTTCAGTCTCCATAGTTATTGACTCATTAGCTTCTTTGTGGAGAATAGACTGCCTGCTCATCCCTTGCAGTGGTCACTCTAGGTCAGGCATGCAGCAGCTTAGGAAACCCTATACTGCTGCTGCCCATGCTGCTTATGTGCATAACCAGACTTCAGTCTGTAGGACTGTCAGCTTATCACTTTTGACCAGCCCTAAATTCTTGGTTTTAAATGTACCTTTAAAATATAATAATTATAATTAGTGTGCATTTTCCTGAATTTTAGTGCAATTTTTATTTATTTAAATCTATATAAGGATAACAATACCACTTGCTGCTGTTGACACAGGTTTACTCTTGGGATTCCTTTTTTAGGGGAGTTATTAAAGAAAAACAATATTTGTGATTTGTTTCAGTTAGATATGTCTCACTCTGTATTTGCTGGCTATAATGTAGAAGATTTGTCTGTGGCAGGTTATATCAGAAACTGTCAGAAAATGTGTCTGGATATTCTGAAATTTCTAGAGATAACGGAATCTGAATTAGATAATGTACCTTTGCAATTTCTGATACTATAATGCTTAAAAAGGGCTGGAAGACAATGACATTTACTTTTCCAAAAGTGAGCAAGATCACACTTTTAGATAACAGTGATGAATGTTAAATAGATGTCAAGGTACCTGAGTTGAGCAGCAGCAAAAATTTAGCATTTTCCATGTCCTAGGAAGGAGGCAGACTTCCCCTGATGCCAGCTCATTGACTTTGGAGAGATGTAGCACATTATGAGCAGAAAAAACATTGCAGAGACAGAAAGCCAGGAATGATGTTGGATCCAAGAGGGTAATTAATTTTTTACAAAAGAGAGTGGCAGTTTGTTCATCTGACCAGTCAGTATTTCTTTCAAGAGAGAGCTTGTCATCCAGAAACAGTGAAAGTGCAGGTCTCTTCTGTGTCTGTGATAGGATTGAGAGGCTTTGTAAGTGTTACAGTATATTGGTTGCTGGTGATATGCAGTCAAAGTTCAGTCAGACTAATTTCAGAGGAGTTGGGGCTTTTATCCCCAGTGATTTCTTCCAGTTTCTCTTTCCATGTTCTTTGGTGTATTTTGTGCAAACACAATACACTTGGCCATTAGAATCCTGACTGCTACAGGTATGAATTTCAGAGGTGCTGCTGAGCCTCTGAAGCTCCCATTAACTTTAGTGGGAGTGGGGGGTGCTCAGTGCATCTGAAAATCAGGCCATAGTGGCTTAATGAAGCTTTTTGTCCCTTCCTGAAGTGGGTAGATTGACCATCGTTCTTGTGCAATATTAATAGAGAAATACATCTTTAAAAGAAAAGAAGATATCCTTGTACAGATCCATTATGTGTAATAAGCTTATTAAAAGCAGCTGAAAGCTTACATAGTAGGAGGCTAAGTTTAGGTATATGCTCAATAAGTGTCTTTCAAGGAGAAAAGACTGAGGGTAAAAGTTCAGTACCTTGTCTTATAGCCAGGGGAGCCTGCCATATACTTGCCATACATGATGAGGGCATATGGCACGGCTTTAATTTTAATTCCAGTCCCCTTCCTGTTATGTCCGTGGTTTGTTTCACAGCCACACAGCCATTCATGTAATTTAAATGTTGGTGTTGGACTAAAAAAGTGTCCCAGATGAAATGGTAATTGAGTAGCTTGTTTTAAGAACCATCTGAAATTCTACGGTTTCCAATGCAACTGCTCCTGAAGCACACAAATGAGTCAAATGATAATGCTAAGAAGATCTGTTGGTATGTGGTAAAAATTCTTTTTTATCATTCCTCTCTTCTCTCCAATAGCACAACCACACTTCTAAGAATGTTTCTGTGGCTCAAGGAATGGGAAAAAAAGCTTTGAGTAATATTGTTAGGCAGCCTCTGCTTCCATTTGTTTTTTGAGGAAAAGAGCATTTTTGCTTTTCCTAATTGAATGTTACAACTGAGTACAATTCTTCCTCTCTAACAGAGAGCAGAAAGTTTAAGCAATATCTGTTACTTTGGATAGGTCAGATGCCTTAAATCTAGCATCTCTTTAAATATGTATTTGCTAAACTCTTTAAACATGTATATACTAAGCAGACGGAAAGACTTGCTAGTGTATCTCAATTACAGACGTTTTTTACTGTGTAAGAAACTGAAATTGCTGCCAGAGCAATCTATTCTCACTAAATTACATCTTTGGATCAGACTTATCATTAGTCTAGTCAGTGATCGAGATAGAATAAAAGAATAGCTGTAAATGTTCATATTGGAAAATTAAGTTGAAGCTATTTCTTCTGTTTGCACCCAAGTTTCCAATCCTTACCTCTGAAGGATGGTCTTTCTCACAAAGCCAACTGCTCTGGCCAGTTAAAGGGATCCATCAGGAAACAAAATGGCTCTGAGCATACTATATGAATGAAAATAAATTCTTCATTAAACAGATAAATGTTCTGACATAGATATCTCAAAGGTAACAAGCATGTTGGTGTTAAAGTGCTAAAAATTGTTACCGATAAAGCATCCAGATGCCAAAAGGTGTTTTCTTAGCAACATTTCTTCCTTAGTTTGGGGACTACTGTATAGATTTTGACTGGGAAAAGGCTTTATCAGAAAGGTGCATCAACATGACATAGCTAATCCTCATTTAACACCCCCCCCCGCCTCTTAATCATCATTTTACCAGGAATTCCTAGCTCCCAAATAAAAACAAGAAGAGTCCTGTAGCACCTTAAAGACTAAATGATTTCTGCTGCATAAGCTTTCATGGGCTGCAACCTACTTCGTCAGAAGTATGAAGTGGAAATCACAGGTAAAAAATGTGTGTGAAGTTGCCATACTTCAACAAAAAAACCTTCAAAAACAGACTTCAGTGAGAAACTGCAGAGCAGGAACTCATCTGCAAACTTGGCACAATCAGACTGGGTCTGAATAGGGACTTGGAATGGTTATCTCATTACAAGAAGTAATTGTCACGGTTCACACATTCTCACCCTCTAATCAACTCTTGTGAACAGGCCTCATCTACTCTAACTGAATTGACTTTGTTAGCACTTGCCCTCCCGGCTGTTGTTTCTTCCCTTGGATGTGTGTATATATATGCGTCCTATCTGTGATTTCCACTTCATGCATCTGATGAAGTGGGTTGCGGCCCACAAAAACTTATGCCCGCAGAAATTTGTTAGGCTTTAAGGTGCTACAGGACTCTGATTTTTTGTGTATAAAGAGTAACATGGCTACCCTTCTGGAACTTAGCTCCCAAATGCAGTCCTTTGATGCTAACATTGCATACTGTTTGCCTGTGCTGTGCCATAGACTTAGGTTCATTTTCCATAACCAAATATAATTTTTACACGTACTGTTCTTGTAATTAAATTTCTGCAGGTAGATATGGACAAGAGTGGCGAAACACGGCTTATTGAGCTGGATGAGTCTTACAAGAGTGAACACACAGTTTTCATAACACCACCTGAGATCCCTCACCTACCTAATGGCGAAGAGCACCCTTTGCAGTACAGGTATTGAAGGGAGCAGGATAAGTTACTTGCAAACAATAAGAATAAAAAAGTGCCCTATTGCCTTTCTATAGCTAATTTATAGAGCTGTATTGTGGTAGCTATAAAACACATCTTTTCCAGTCGTACAAGTCTAAATTCTGTAAAAAAGCTTACATGTGAAAAGTCTGCTTTGCCAGCTGAACTGAAGCTTTAATTACTTTCATTTGTGTGGACATCAAATGACTTTATTCAGTATTTTAATATCAGTCACAGTGGCTGCTAATATTTTTAATCTAATTTTTAAAACATTTAGGATCACAATCTGCAATTTGCAGAAGACCACTTATAAAATAGTGAGTGTCCGTCAGCTCCCATTGATTTCAGTACAAATTGAGGATGCTTATTGCTTTGCAGGAAACTGTTTCACAGAATCAGACCTAGGGTGAAAACTGATGTTATTAATTTAGCAATTACATGTCAAATTAGATTATGTCTATTGGGTTTTTTATTACGTTACTAAAAGTCCTTTTTAATTTAGCAATCTAATTTTGTTTTTCAGATGGGTTTATAGTGCATGTATTGATTTTTATGGTACTATGTGTCCTGCATTGTTCATTAGAGATTAAATCAGCACAGAAGTTTCTTCTACTAACTACAGTCAATACTAATATAGAGTTGACTTGTGCTAATTTGTTGTAATACTAATAAAGAAACTGTTACTTAAGAATCAGAATTGGTTCAGTAAATGGGTGCAACAAGTTAAGAGCTTGTGTTTATTCAAGTCATCCAGAACATTCAGTAAAAAACTTTCCAAATAGCTGCTTCAAACTGTTACCTGAGGAAAGTATGACTGCTCCACTGACATTCTTAAAGCATATGTTCTCTTCTGATTGAAACAGTCTTATAAAGGTTAAATTATGGCATGATTTCTTTTATAGCTATAATGGGTTTCCTGTGCTGAAACTAGATTTGTTTGACCGACCTGAGGGGTTCCTAACTACACCAAATAACAAACTGTCTTCAAAAGTCAGTCATCCCAACAGCCCATCACCAATGTTCAGGAGAACAAAACAGGTACTTTGAAATATTTATATTAATAAAGAAGTTTTTAAAAGTTACAGGGGCCTTCTGCTTCCAAGCTCATCCTTCTTGGTTACCATGGTTGTAGAGGCAACTAAAAATTATTTTGTTCACCAAGAAACTTAGGCACATTGGCAATTCTTCTTCAAGTGTTTGTGCACATATATTCTGTTGTGCATGTGAGTTTGGATTCTGTTGGCCAGCCATGTCCACTGAGAGGCCCTGAGTGTCACTGTGCTTCCAACTCAGGCATAAGTGACAAGGTGAATATAACTGTCCCTCAGGTTCTTCTTATCACCCATGGCTTCAAGTAGGAACTGTGCAATGTCAAAACCTCTTTGCTGACTGTGTAGTCTTATCACTAATAGTCAGTGTTAGTTCAATGATAAGATGAGTATAGATTTACCATTTTCCTTCTGCCTAGTTTTTATTTATTCTCTCATCTTGAGAATGTTTCCCTCAGAGATGGTTTAGTACTATGTTTACCTGCTATGGTGGAACAGAAGGCTTCAGGATTTAAAAAATGTCCCTACTGCAAGGCAGTGTATTGCCTTTTAATGATGGGCACACCAGATGCCTTTTGTGTCAGAAGCTTAGTTTAAGTTTGATCTCAAGGAGAACTCTATAAGCTATGGAGGTGCACTTGAAAATATTTCTGATGAAGAAATCCATATGTCCCTCCTCAGACCCTGTGGTCTCTAGGACTTGAAAATCTTCTCTGATGTGCATATTGTCCGATAATATTCCTCCCCAGCTGGTAATAGCTCTCACAGCAGGGGAAGAAAAGAGCATTTTGATCCCAAGGTGAAGAGATCTGGGTCTCCTTCATGGGACTCTTAACTCAAACATAAAACTATCCATTTCATCTAAAAAATGGTACTACAAGACCCACACTTGGTCTCTCTGTAATCTGTTTTGGAACCCTCTATTCCTGCGGGGGCCCCTTATAGGGGCCCTGGGATCTAAGCAAGAGCTCCTTGCAGCACTTGTACAAGGCACAGGCATGGCACTCAACAGACCGCACACCCAAACTGAAGTGCACAAGGTACGTGCGCAGTGTAAGCAGAATGTATGCAGACCACAAATCTTGAAGAACCACCGTTTGTAAAAGCAAGTAACCATTTCTTCTGTTCTCCAGAACCTGCTCTCATATCACCTCGTTGTGATAGTTGCTTTTTATCATCTCAGACAGGGTAAGCAAAGTGCTGATTACAAGAGTACTCATTGCTCATTGAATGCAGACAAACGAAAGAGAGCATTGACCAACAGTAAGGTTAATCTTGTGTCACAGAGGTCATGAAGGTCATGGATTCTGTGGCTTCCAGAGACCTCTGTGACATTTTCTGCTTAAGCCCTGGGTGACAGGGCTGGACCTGTCAGCCCCCACGGATGGCAGGGGGACCAGGAGCTCCATGCTGTCATGGGTAGCGGGAACCAGAGTGGGCCCCACTGACACAGAGCTCCCACCTGCCAAGGGGTCCCTGTAGCTCCAAGCTCTCACAGGTAAGGTGTGGAGGAGACCTGGAGCTCCTACCTGCTACTGCAGGGGGCCTCCCACAGCTCTCTGCCACTGCACCTCCGAGCAGCTGAGGTTGGCTGGGGGATCTAGAGCTTCCTTCCACCACGAGAGCCCCCTGCAGCTCTGAGCCACCAGCCTGGGGCGCCCGCAGATCCGCAGCTTCCAGCGTGGTCCCACAGCTCCAAGCTGCTATAGGCTGTGAGGGCCCTGGCACTGTCAGCCATTGTGGTGGTAGGTGCTGGGATGACGACACCCCCCCATCCCTCCAGCTGCTCTCAGGCGCTCATCGCCCATTTTGTCAGTTACTTTTAGTAAAAGTCAAGGACAGATCACAGGCTTCCATGAATTTTTATTTACTGCCTGTGACCTGTCCCTGACTTTTACTAAAAATAGCTGTGACAGAATCTTATCTAACAGTTTTCACCTGCAAACCGCAATAGTGTGAAAGCAGCTAGAAGCAGCTAGGCTGGGACAGGATATGCTTTCTTCCTCTTTGGGGGTGGAAGAGGTGGTGCATGGTGATGGGAAAATGGGTGGCACTGTGTGGTATATTAGAGGGTATGTAATATACTTTCTCATTTAGTTATGACTCTTACATTATTAATTCATTTCTTGGTTGGAAATGTAATAAACTATAACGTTTTTATATAGACCTTGGTGTCAAAGCATTTGGAATTATCATTTAAAATTTTAAGTTTAAGGATGTCTGGTCAAAAGGTTAGTCAGGAGTTCTAAAATTACATTAATCTGAAGATCCCTCTTCATTGCAGAGTTATGTAATGTAATGTAGTTAGGGAAGTAATGTTTATGTTGTTTAAAGTTACAGCCATTCCGTGTAAGAATTGCACAGCAAGGATATTTTGAAAAGAGAAATTAAAGAAGTTGGTGCCTCCTGGCAGCCTTAACTTGCATCCTCATGTTGTAGAATCTTTGATAGACTAAGTATTCTGATATTCACACTTCAGAAACCTTTCTGTTTCTGACATGTCCTCGCAATTCTTGATAGGATGAGTCCCACTCTGAAAAGTAAAGAGTATTTCAGCTACCCTGGAGCATGGCACTAGTATAGGAGTCCGTATTTCCTTTTCCCCCTACAATACACACTACTTATAGCTCAGAATTTCCTGTAGAGACCACTAGACCTGGAGTGCATATCTGCAAACTATTCTCTTTTTCTACTTAAGGGCACAAGGACTTTTCCTCTTCCATAGTTATTTATGGAGGGGACATTTTTTTGTCTTGTTTTGTGTCACCTGTGTCATCAGATCAAATGACCTAGCAACACTTTTACACTATTTTTAGGGCAATTACCATTTTATTAGTATTCATTTATTTAGATTGCTATAGCACCAAACAGATGGGTAGATGCTTTCCAAACATACAGAAAGATAACAGTTCCTCTCCCACGGTGTGTACAGTCTACAAAATACACAAATTTAAATGAGAAGTTGGGAGAAAGAATTATAAACAAAGTGATCAGGGTGGTAACAGGTATCCATTTTTGTGCGGGCGTGTGTGTGCGTTCAAACTCACTAAATTCCCTTCCCTTTTTCCTCTCTGCCCTTCTTGTCTTCCCCTTATTGCAATTCCAGTGATCTTACATGCCCCTTTCTCCCTTCTTTAAACCTTTTTGCTCCACATTAATGAGCAATCCAACGATAAGATAAACAATTGAGATAAGTGAATGACTGTCAGCTAATTTCTTGTGGGCTGTCAGAAGGGATTTCCATGAAGAGGGTGGCAGCCTCAAAGACCAGTTCAAGAAGAGTTTTTCACATGTGTGAAACAGCATAGAAGAAAAGATTGAGGAAGGACCTGGTAAGTCTTCAAATATGGCAAGGGCTGTTATAAAGTACAGGGTGATCAATTGTTCTCCATGCTCGCTAAAGGTAGGAGAAGTTACTGGCTTAATCTGTGGCAAGTGAGATTTAGGTTAGATATTTGGAAACATTTTCCTAACAATAAGGATAGTTTAGTACTCAAATAGGTAAGCAAGGCAGGTTGTGAAAACCTTGTAATTGGAGGTTTTTAAGAATTGGTTAGAAAAACAGCTGTTAGGGGTGGTCTGGGTACACTTGATCCTGTCTCAGTGCAGGGGGGATGGACTAGAAGACCTCTTGAGGTCCTTCCAGCCCTATATTTTATGATTCTAAATGGGGTATTGAGATTGGCATAACCCATGACAGGTGATTAGAAAGACAAGGTGGATGAGGCAACATCTGTTGTTGGACCAACTTCTGTTGGTGAAAGAGACAAGCTTTTGAACTACACACAGATCTTCAGGTTTGGAGAAGGTACTCAGGAGTGTCACAGCTAAACACAAGGTGGAACAGATTGTTTAGCATAAGTAGTTAACACACATTCTAAGAGACTGTGACCTGTCCGTGCCTAGGGTAGCCACCTGAAAATGCCAAGGTCAGGGCAGGCTGTAAAAAAAGGAGACCAGATTCTCCTGGTACTGGTGGGTGACACTGAAGTCAGACTTCCCAACCAGCCACAAACAGTGCTTCTGATTCTCCACACTGGTTATCAAGAAGCCAAAATAAAAATATACACAGCCCCCTTTACTGCATTCAGTCTCTTTTTCCCAATAAGCCACTAGGTTCAGTAAAGAGACCCGTTATTTAAAACTCTATGCTCTTTACCAAAAAGGTTTCATCTGACCCAAAAGGGTCAGTCACAGTACCAGATCAATATGTTTGGATTTTACCCAAAATACCATGCTGCCAGCCAATCCTTTAGTAAATAAAACTAAAGGTTTATTATAAAAAGAAAGAAACAAACTATAAGAGAAAATGTTAAAGGATGAAAGCAATCAGATACATACAATTTATTGAAAGTCTATATATATTGGGTTTCTAGTAGCATTGTGGAGTTTGCAGGCTTGTATAGTCCCTCTGGTGTACATCCAATACTTGGATGGGTCTCAGTCCTTTGTTTCACAGCTTCAGTTCAGTTGCAGATGAGTTGATCCGGAGGTAGGTGAAGACTGAAAGACAAAATGGATCTCAGGCAGCTACCTTTTATGTCCTTTGGTCTTTGCCATGCTGCTTGAGGAATTTTACAGGAATAAGGTGGAGTTCAGAGTTACATGAGTAAATCCTGGTGACTCATCAGGTGTATCCCTGGCTTTTCCCCCGGGCCCATTGTGAATTTCCTTAATGGGCCATTAAGCAGGCTCTTGCTGCAGCTATCCTGTCTGGGGTGTTGCCCAGACACAGCACAATTCAAAATACAGATATACCAAACGTATCCATAACTTCCATTACACATATAGCACATGAACATAAACATCATCATCTTACTTAACACATACATCCTTTCTAAAAGTACCTGACATGGCGTATCTCACATGAATTACTATGATTTTGACATATTGATCTTAACATAATAAATGAACCCCAACAATCCAGCCAGTGTGACAGAGACCATTCAAGGTGAAGTGGCCTGCTGACACTTCTGTGGTCATAGGAAGAAAAGGGGAGTTAGTGGGTTACAGATTGTTGTAAGAACCCATAAATCCAGTATCTATTAAGATGACAATTTTAGAGTCTAGCAGAGTTGTGAATTTAAGATCTCAGGCTCATACTCTGAAGTTGTTATACAGGCTTTTTTTGAGGACAAGGATTGAAATGTTAGATATGGAATGATCATTTGGTGAAAAATGTTTGCTCATGAGTGATATGCTGTTCTTGTTTTTAACGTTTTTCTGAGGGAATTCATTTGGGAGCATAGTGATTGTCTGGTTTCATTCACATAGCTATTTTGGGGGTATTTAGTCCACTGGATGAGGTATACATCATTTTGTATCTTGAATGGCTTGTAATGGGGAGTAATAATTACTGGAGCAGTGAAGATATGTCTGCAGGTTTTGTATCTGTTGTTCTGGCAGGGTCTGGTGCTGTTTTGAGTTGGTGGGTCCTGGTCTGTGGGGAGTTTGCTTCTGATGATGAGCTTAACAAGTTTAGGGGGTTGATTGAAGGCCAGAAATGAGGATTTAGGAAAGAATTCTTTCAGGATGTTGTCTATATCAAGTATGGGTTGTAATTGTTCAATGGTATGCCATCTGGGTTCAGAACATATTGGATGGTATCTGAGTGCCTGGCTGTATGTTTGGGTGGTTACTGAATCTGTAAAGGTGAGTTTGGTGATCCACAGGTTTCTTGTAGATAGTTTTCTATAGAGTTCCGTTGATGAAGCTGACTGTGGAGTACAGGACGTTGATGCTGGTCTTGGTTTGTTCTAGAGAGAGTTTGTGGATGAGGTGGTTGTCAAAGTTGTGGTGGAAAAATGTGAGGGAGTTTGTCATCTGTCCAAAGGATGTAAATATCATCAATGTATCTCAGGTATATCATTTGATTTTGTGGTGCATTTGTCCAGAAATTCTTCCTCAAGGTGGCCCATGAAGAGGTTGGCGTATCGGGGAGATATCCTAGTACCCCTGGCTGTTCTCATGTTTTGGACTAAATGTTCATTTAATCGTTGAATGTAAAATTGTTACGGGTGAGGATGAAATGGATGAGTTTGGTGGTATATTTTGGGTAAATATGGGTGTTGTCAATTGTCTTGAGGCAGGCAGCTTATGCTCTCATTGTGAGGGATGTTGGCATGTGGGGATATGACATCCATGGTGGCAAGGATAGTGTTCTGAGGGAGGTTGTTAATGTTTCAGAGTTTCTGGAAAAAGTCAGTTGTGTCCTGGAGGAAGCTTGTTCCTTGTGGTGAGTGATCTGAAGATGGTTTCTATGAGACCTGATATTCCTTGAATATGAGTGCCATGGCTGAATATGATGGGTCTGCCTGGTTTCCCCTGTTTTTGTATCTTGGGAATCATGTAGAAGGTCCTTGGGGTCAGCTCATGGGGGATGAGGTTGTAGAGTTTCTCTTGGAGTTGTTTGGGGAAGGATTTGATGATATCATTAAATTCTTGGGTGGATTGTAGTGTGGAGTCATTGTTGTGTTCTTTATAGTAGTTGTTGACTTGTTTCACAGCTTTATTGAGGTACTTTATTTCTTCTTCCCTCCCGACCCATTGCAATGGATGCTCGACATTTTGTCACTGGGCTTGTTCACATAAATCTGAAAAAAGAAGTGTCTAGGCTTTTTCAAATCCTAATACAAGTTTTTTTAAAAAAATTTTCCCTAGTAGATTTACAGTCTGACAATATTGATAAATTGAAATGTCACTTGTTTCTTTCTTTACAAATTACTGATGAACATTACATTGGAAGTATGTGGCATGCCCCCACTGTGTTCAATTTAATTAATGAAAATTTCTTTTGAGTATATAGTTGGTCATTTAATCAGCTTTTGCTTAATGAGTGAGCGCTTGCAATCGTTACTGCTACAGAGCTGCCTTGATCGCTCTTCAATTAACTGTCTTGATTTATATGCTCTGATGTGCCCCTAGCTTAAACAAATATTTTAAGTATCTTATTTTCCCCTCTAATGGACAGTGCTGAGAATTACATTTCAGATGAATATTTCTATTCTGTATTTGTAGTAATGAATGTCTTGTTAAAATCATTAACATTTGGTGATACAAGTAGTTGACCCTAAAAATGCCTCAACAGAACAGCCTTATTTTTAGCCTTTGTTATAAATACTGTTCCTTTTCTTCTACCCGTAGACAGGATCCAAATATTAGACTCATAAACTTTAAGGTTAGAAGGGACCCTTACGATCATCTAGTCTGACCTCCTGCACAGGCCACAGAGCCTCAACCTCTGCTCCTGTAATAAACTCCTGCCCTATGACTGAGTTATTGATGACCTCAAATCATGGTTTAAAGACTTTGAGGTACAGAGAATCTACCAGCAAGTGACCTGTGCCCCATACTGCAGAGGAAGGCGAAAAACCCACAGGGCGTCTGCCAGTCTGCCTTGAGGGAAAAATCCTTCCCTACCCCAAATATCACAATCAGCTAAACAATGAGCATGTGGGCAAGAGTCACCATCCAGACATCCGAAAAAGAATTTTGTCAAGTAACTCAGAATCCATCCCATGTAACATCCCATCACAGGCCATTGGGCATATTTACCACTATTAGTCAAAGATCAGTTGTCAAATTACGCTGTCCCATCATACCATCCCTTCCATAAACTTACCTAGCTCAGTCATGAAGGCCAATTATGTTTTTTGCCCCCCACATATTTCCATGGAAGGCTGTTCCAGAACTTAACTCCTCTGATGGTTAGAAACCTTCATCTGATTTCAGGTCTGAACTTCCTGATGACCAGTTTATGTCCATTTGTTCTTATGTCCATATTGGCACTGAATTAAATAATTCCTCTCCCTCCCTGGTATTTATCCCTCTGATATATTTATAGATGGTGACCATATCTCCCTTCAGGCGTCTTTTGGTTAGGCTAAACAGGCCGAGCTCTTTGAGTCTCCTTTCATAAGGCAGGTTTTCCGTTCCTTGAATCATCCTAGTAGCCTTTCTCTGCACCTGTTCCAGTTTAAATTCATCTTCCTTAAGCATGGGAGACCAGAACTGCACACAGTATTCCAGATGAGGTCTCTCCAGCGCCTTGTATAACAGTATTAACACCTCCCTATCTCCTCTGGAAATACCTCGCCTCATGCATCCTAGGACCACATTAGCTTTTTTCATGGCCACATCACATTGGCAGCTAATAGTCATCCTGTGGTCAACCAATATGCCTTCTTCTCCTTTGTCACTTCCAACTGATGTGTTCCCATCTTATAACAAAAATTTTTATTAGTCCCAAAATGATCTTGCACTTTCCACTATTAAATGTCATCCTATTTTTATTACTCCAGTTTACAAGGTCATCCAGATCTTCTTGTGTGATATCCTCTGTACTGGCAATGCCTCCCAACTTTGCGTTATCCGCATATTTTATCAGCACATTCCCACTTTTTATGCCAAGGTCAGTAATAAAAAGGTTAAATAAGATTGGTCCCAAGACTGATCTGAGGAACTCTACTAGTAACCTCCCTCCAGCTTGACAGTTCACCCTTCAGTATGACCCATTGTAGCTTCCCCTTTAACCAGTCCCTTATCCATCTTTGAATTTTCATATTAATCCCCATCTTGTCCACTTTAACTAATAATTTCCCATGTGGAACTGTATCAAATGCCTTACTGAAATCTAGGTAAATTAGATCCACAGCATTCCCTTTATCTAAAAAATCTGCTATCTTCTCAAAAAAGGAAGTCAGGTTGGTCTGGTACAATAGCTGGTTTATGAATGGTCTCTTTTCACAGAGATCTAGTTGATATTAGTGATAATGAAAAACAGTTTGGGCCTTTTCATCAATATCAGAACCTATAACCTCTTAAAGGATGAAACCTCTGCAATGGTCAGGTCTTATAATCACAGTAAGTGCTGGATCATAGTGCAGTAGCTGAGTGTAAAGAGGCATAAAGAAGCAGAAAGTATCTCTGCTTTCACTAGCCTTCCTAGTATTCTTCTACAAAGCTTGTCTTGTCAGATGAAAGAAATTATTGGTTTGTCTTTGGATGTAGTTTTCTCCCATGTTTCCTGATCTGCATGGATCATTAAGGAAGACAGATTTAATCAAACTGGAATATTCCAGAGCAATTTTAATAAAAACTTATATAGTGTTAGGCATCTTTCATTTTTGGACCCATTTTTGATCCTTCACCTAATGTAGCATGTTTAGTTATTAAAATTATTCCAGGCAGGTTTTCATGAATTTGTCAAACTGGATGAAAACAATTTTCTTCCCTCTTGTTCCTGGTGTCTGAAACCTGAAGGACCAAAAAAAAAAAAAAGTTAAAAATCACCACCACCAACAGAAGACATTGTAGTGATGAGGCTCTGTACTTCTCCAGTATTTTCCCTCTGTGTACCTCAAAGCACTTTCCTGAGGGAATATTAGTAATTCAGCTTCACAATATAAGGATCACTTCATCCACCTCGGGTGCAGAGTACTGCAGCTGATTTAACAATGTAAATAGTATATGGCAATACTTCATAATGGTTTGATAGTAAACAAAGAATATGGTATGCAACTGTGGAAGTGTCTGGGGATTGTAAGTAGGCAAAATGTAATACCTGAGTTGTAATTTGGCAAGAAAACACCCCCTAGGACTAATAATAACCAAAGTGGACGGAGCCTAGATTCTATATTCCCTTTGAAAGAAGACACCATTAGTGTTACGGTGCTCTCTGACCATGCTGGGGCCTTGGCTTGGTGCTGATTCATAAAAATATCTTATGTCAAGTTGCAGCTGCTTAGGATCCAGGTAAAGCAGTTACTGTAAATGGCCTTTTTGAGGTCAATCTTATGAATTTTGACCTAGTCTAATTATGCTTTGTTTGTGAAATCTGAAAAGATCATAGCAAAATTATATGGATGCTTGCTATACCCTAGGGATCTTCCTAACGTTAGAGTGTGCAAACATTCACAGAATATTACAGTAATGGGTGCTTGAAACTTATTTGGAAAGAAGTTCAAGATTTAGGATCTTCTGTTTGGTTTTTGTTTGATTTTCTTTACTTTGAATATTGTCTCCATTTGGAATTGGACAATTTCTTTTTGGTACTTGTCAGTATTCTGAATTAATTTTGCCGGTTTATATAAATATTTTATCATAAATCAGATGCTTTTGGTTAGAATCATGAGAGTACCTTTTCATTGCACTACACAAATGATGAAGGTAGAAATGGGGGATGTAACAGCTAACCACCTTGAATCACATTCTCAGTTACTCATGTGGGTGGAGGTGGGGGAGAGGATGGGAGAAGAGCCAATTTGTTTATGCAAGCATAAGCCTTCAGTGACTTAGTATAAAGTCTGGGAGAAGTAAGTAGCTTTTTTTGTGTGCAGCTATTAAAATCCCCAGGAGCTGATTCTACAAGACACATTTCTGCTTATCTCAGATAAGAACTAAGCCCCTAGGGTGGTGCTGCTTCTGCCTGCCTGCCTGTAGTACAGCTTCTGGCTTAAATTTCATTGTGTCCAGACTTACTCTATCCATGAAGAACTTAAAGCACTCACGCAAGGTCTCACTTTTATAAGCTGCTGATTCATTTTCTAAAAAATCTAATAACTGAATGCCTCTTTACAGGAAATAAAGTCAGCCCATAAGATAGCTAAGAGGTACTCCTCCATCCCTCAAATGTGGTCCAGGTGTCTGCTGCGTCACTGCTACGGCCTGTGGTTTATCTGCCTTCCTGCATATGTGAAAGTGTGCCATTCGAAAGTCAGGGCTCTGAGAACTGCGTATGATGTGCTGCAAAAAATGCATGCCAAAAAGATAGATCCACCTGATGAGGTAAAAGAGTATCCTGGAATTTATGTTTTGAATTATGTATGAATTCTGTTATAAAAGGAAACACTAAAAAAAAGTCTGTTTTCAGGTATGTTACCGTGTACTTATGCAGCTATGTGGGCAATATGGCCAGCCTGTGCTTGCAGTGAGAGTCCTTTTTGAAATGAAAAAAGCCGGTGTTGACCCTAATGCCATTACATATGGTTACTATAATAAGGTAAGGATTTTGTGGGGAGGACAAGGAGAAAGCTGATCTATTCTTCTTGGTGTACATAATTAAATAGCAAGCACAAATTACTGAAAGAATAACTTCTATGGAAATAAAAGTTAGAAAATTGTTTTGGGTTTTCTTTTTCACATCTTAAAATGTACTTTATTAATGCAACATGTTGACAGTTTGATATAAATCAATGAACCTCTTTCTGAGCATCCTTGCATTTAAAAATCTGTAGCGGAAAGTTAAGACCTGTTACAATCATTTAATCTGACTGTATTCGTTCACTAGGCTGTTTTGGAAAGCACCTGGCCTTCAAGTAATAGAAGTGGCTATTTTCTATGGACGAAGATAAGAAATGTTATATTAGGAATAGCGCAGTTTAAAAGAACTTTAAAAAAACTACCTGTGAACACACTACAAGCAGCTTTTTCCGGTAGGGTATTCATATATTTTTATATTAGCTTACATTGATTAGCAAGTTGTATTTTAAAAATATTTTTCTGTCAAAGGATTGAATTACTTCTATGAGATTCTATAAAAATTACATTAGCATTAATATTTTTAAAATAAAAATAAACTTGTTTCTTGTCTTACAATTAAAATGCCAAATACTCATCTGTCTTTACTTCATTCATGTTACTAGTATACTTCTCAATGCAGTATGCATTTTCTTATGTGACTGACTTTTTTCAGATCTTAAGGTCAGATATTCGCAGTCAGTGTCAGTTTGCATGCATACTTTTAATGTGCTAACAATTGCATTGTTAAATGATGGTTTCTAAAATGTGCACATGCGAATGATAGAATTAGTACACACAGAGAACCCATAATTACCATATGCCTATTTTGGTGTTTGAAAAGCATGTGCGCAGGACTGAGTGCGCAAAGTTGTACAGGCACAAGGCTGGGTTGAGGCTCCAAAGCAAATCAGTCCAATAATGTATTTCTAAATTAGTAGCTTGAACAAATACGTATTGATAGAGTATTGGTTGTTCGTTTTTTTTATGTCTTTTTGACTGGTAAAATACTACCTTGCTGTGTTCTTTAGCGGATGAAAGAGATCTGGATGCTGTTGGTCATGGAAACTTGGTTAGTTTTAGTGACATAAACATTGTGGAACAGATGTGCTTCAATACTCATTTAATCAAAGTATCACTGCTGACAAGTGTGGTTATGTTAGAAAACGATAGCTGTTGAATAATGTTTCCAGGAATCAAGTTTTTTTTTCTTATTGGTCACTGGTCCAGGACCATTGCTTTGAAAAAACTGTCTCAGAGCTTTTAGCCCTAGATGGTGATGAAATATTGAACCTTAAAACCATGCATTTGATTTGAGTCTTATTGGCTCGTGAGACACCTCACTTTAAATACATCATGGGCCCTGCTCTCTAATTCTGTTTTTTTGGCAGTAGCCAGGAATTCAGTGGAGCAAGAGCTGGAGCTTGGATGGGTATTTGCAGGGTCTCTGTGCTACTGAAACTGTCATGTTCATTTCATTTGATGTATGACCTTGACATTCATGGGATTGCCATGTTATCATAAAACCATTATGGATGAAGGTACAAATTAAAATGAAAAGATTTGTTTCCCATGACCCAGATTTTTTTGGTGTCTATTATGTTCTGTCTATAGCATGTCTTTCCATAAATAAGAGAGACCAGGTGGGTGAGTTAATATCTTTTATTGGACCAACTACAGTAGGTAAAGACAAGCTTTTGAGCTACACTGAGCTCTTCCTCAAGTCTGGGACAAGTACTCAGGAGTGTCACAGATAAATATAAGGTGGAACAGATTGTTTAGCATAAGTATTTAACGCATATTGTGAGAGACAATTCAAGATGAAGTGGCCAATTAACACCTCTGCAGTCAGGGCAAAAAAGTGGGAGGGAAGGGCTAGTGCATTACAGATTGTTGTAATAAACCATAAATCCAGTGTCTTAATTAAATCCATGATTTTTAGCATCTAGCAAAGTTATGAAAGTAAACTCCCAGGCTCATCTTTGGAAGATATTGTGCATGTTCTTTTGAGGACGAGGACTGAGAGTTAGATATAGAGTGATCATTTGTGAAAAACATTTCCTCACAGGTGATATGGTATTTTTGCCTTTTAACATTTTTATTTGAGGTCATTCAAGATGATAGTGATTGTCTGGTTTCATTGACACAGCTGTTATTGGGGCATTTAGTGCACTGGATGAGGTACACCACATGTTGTGATAAGCATGTGTAGGACCGTGGATCTTGAAGAGTCTGTTGTGAGGAGTATAGATCATCATAACAGTGAAAAAATGTCTGCAGATTTTGCATCTGTTGTTCTGGCAGGGTCTGTGGTGCTACTTTGAGTTGGTGAGTCCTGATCTGTGGGAAGTTTGCATTGATGATGAGGATGGGAGCTGTTTTAAGGCCCGAATTGAAAAAATATACTAATACTACATTAGTAGTATATTCATACACTAAAATAATAATAATAATATCATATACTATTTGAAAGACTATACTAATACTATATTGTCTCTCTATAAAAGGTGACGCCATAAGATACTGGTAAGTTCCACCATCATCTTTGACTTTGTAATAGGAACAAGGATTTTTTTCACTCAAAGCTTTTAATCTTGTGTGTGAGAGTCTGTGCTGTGTCTTTAAGAGGTATAGCATAAACTCGCAGTGAGGAGGATGGAGTTAAGGCAGAGGTTCTGAAACATTTTTTTTTTTCCTGGGACTCCCTTCAAAAGTATTTCAGGCTGTGGCAGCGCTCGCTGCTCCCCCTCACCCGCCCTTGCAGTTTGAAAACCCCTGAGCTAAGGTGACTTTAAGCTGCTTTTTGTGCCCCTCCCAATCCTGGACAGCTTCTTATAGTTATCCTCTGTGGTGGCTGAACCAGGGAAATCCTCCATTGGTTGGACATAGGGCTTTTTCAAGACCTTTTATGCTGCTCTGGCCTTCTTATTCCACATAAAGTGGCTGGAATGGGCGCAAGGGATCTTGCTTCACACATTTGAAACTTCAGGTGTTTTTTTGACCCACAACTGTCTCCTACAACTCTGATGGTCTTTCTTTATATGGGCCGTGTAGCATTTCAGGGCAGCCTGTCTAGGAGATTGCTCAATACGAGCCCGAATGTATGTCCAAACCATTTTTTAAGAAGCGTGCCATGCTGGCATGCTAAAAATTGTTTTTAAGGTTTACCAAACTCATACATCAACAAATTCTCAAATTTATTAAACTTTAACATCCTATCTGCACCATAGACAGGAAGTAATTTCATGTCCATTTAATGGAATTATTATGCATTACTGTATTGCAGAGGCTATATATGTTACATTACATGTAATGATTTCTGACAATATAACTAACTGTGATAACTTGTAATAGAAATAAAATTATTCAGTGTTACCACAGAAAGTTTGAGAGCTCACATAACAGTGTTTATACTATCTGCTTTTTATTTATTTTGCATTTGTTGTAGCTAATAAAGTTCTATCACAGTAATACATCCACTAATACAGTAACACTAAAATACTGGAATTAAAGACAATTCTAAATACAAACACACACGAGATTAAAAAATCTTATAATCAATGAGAGAAATGGAGCCCTGCTTAAGGCTACTTCTTCGCTCTAAGCTAGGGTTATGATTTCCCGTCTTTGTGGACACATGCTCGCACTCACCCTCACTGAGCTAGCACAAGTATAAATAGCCGTGTAGGTGCAGTAACACAGGTGGCAGCAGTGACAGGCAAAGCTGAGCCATGCTGAGTAAAAAGCTGGCTGAAGTTGTACTGATATGGAGTAGGTAAATTTCAGACTTGATCATCTGTGCTGCCCTCAGCTCCCCCACCCACTTTTTTTTTAGGGGGCCAGGAAAGAGAGCATTATGGTTGACAAATTGACCCCCTCTTAAATCAACCTTTGAGAGTAGCTAGGTGAGGAAGTGGTGTTTTGTCAAGCGTGTGGCCTCTCTGTATTTTCGCTGGTGGGATATAATGGCCTTGGCATCAAGCTGTAGTAGCTTTTTCTAGCAAGCAGTGTCCATTATGGCCACTCACACCTCCCCCCATTTCTCCTTGTGCAGGAATCTGAGGGTCTAAAAGAGGGAGTGGTACAACTGCTCCTCAGTTCCATTTTAAACTGTGAACATGCAAAAAGCTCAAATCACACAGAGTCCTTGGCACTTTCCTTGTTGGTTTCTTTCTTGTAATTCTCCTCTTTGGGAACTAATTTCTTATCGGTTAATACAGATTTCTGCAGTTTGAAGACTGAAGGATGATCCCCAGAAGCGCCGAAGGGCAGTTGGACCACTCCCTCTTTTTATACCCTCACATTCCTCGTGGGAAGGGACGTGGGGAGGTGGGAGTGGCCATAATGGACTCTGCTTGCTAGGAAAATTTTGCCGCTCCACAGCAGGGCTTCTATATCCCTTAAGCATGAATATGTAGAGGCAACACACTCCAGAAACAGTTCCTGCTGAATAACGTTTTCCTGGATCTTTCCAAATTCTCTAACGTGATGTCAGGATTTCACCATCACTTTCCTCTTTGAACCTATTTGCCCTACCCTCAGTCCACTTCCAAAGATTTTATGTTGTATGTTATACTGAAAAAGGTTTCTTTTTATCTGGCACAAACTAACTTCCTGCCTGCTCCATTTATTCATTTCATTTGATGCTAACACTTTAGGACAACTTGGGGGTAGAAGAATAGTTGAAATGTCATCCTTTGCTTTTGTTGTTGTTTTCTTGAAGTCAGTCAGCCAGAGATATACTAGTCATCCACAGGTCAGTGTTACCTCTCAAAAACTGCAAAGTAACTGTGGGCTTTCACATGATTTTACTGCATATTGCCAATTTAAAGGTTTTTTTATGTAAAGAAAATCTCAGTTGATTCTGAATTATTTTAAAAGTGCATTTTCTATTTAAAAAGAAAACCAGGAGACTTATATTTCAGCTTTTTAAAAAAAAGTTATTACTATACAGTCTAATGTATAGGCACACCTTTTTAACTTTTAAAAAGAGAGAGTGACATTTGGATTGGTTGATCAGAAAACAGCCTGACACCCATCCTTCTAAGCAAATGAACTGAAATTGAGAGAAAATGCTGTGATAAATCAATGTTTAACAATTGTACTTTAAAGTTATAAGTTTTGTTTAGCTTTTAACTGTCTTATTTTGAACTTCTAATATGAAAGGATTATATGTATCTAGTTGAATCGGCCTCTGGGCGGTGGGAGTTACATTTATTTGTGTCAATGAACCTTTGTAGCATAGTGGTTACAAATGTATCAATATGCTTGTTCACGCCAAATGTATCACTTTGTAATAATAAGTTACTATGTATAACACATGAAAGGAGCCTCTCCCTCTGCTGACTCTGCTGATATGAGAGGGGTCTTTCCCTTTTGTTGTTAAAGTAAGAAGTTTCTCTTTCCTTTGGTAAGGAGTTTCTATCTTTTCCTTTGGTAAGGAGTTTCTGCCTTTTCCTTTGTTGCTTTTGTAAGGAGTTTCTCTTTCCTTTTGAAAGGAGTTTCTATCTTTTCCTTTGGTAAGGAGTTTCTGCCTTTTCCTTTGTTGCTTTTGTAAGGAGTTTCTACCTTTTTCCCTTTGGAAGGAGTTTCTATCTTTCCTTCTGTAAGAAGTTTCTGTCTGCTGTTGAAGCCCTAAAAAGATTAGAAAGGCACGTGCAGGGTCTGGGATGGGAGCCCTGGCCAGGTTCCCATCACAGCTCCCCTGCATGAGAACCAGATATCCATCAAGGTGATCTGCACTTAGTCACGTAGACCTGTTTTTTCACTCTATAAAAACTGGACCCACTTGTAGCGACTTTGGAGACCTCACCTACGAGTGGACGCACTGCGTAGGGCTTCCCAATTGCCGGGACAGGCTCTCCAAATCCTCGCTGCAACCAGGGCTCCCCAGCAACTGTGGATCTGGATGATGGTAATGTATTAATAGGGCAATTGGTGATGTCTCTCTCTTAATCATTATAGTTAGTCTTATGTAAAATAATGATTAGGTGCATTGCTTTACCTTTTTCTTTTCCTTTCTATTGTTTAGTATTATAGTATAATAAATTTATTCTGTTATATGTATCATTTTATTTTCTGCAATACTTAGAAAGAGATAGTAAAGAAACCTTGTTCTTTCTACTGGTGTCTGTGTTCTTTTTTTGCCAAACCCCGTCAATTAGCAGAACAACTTCATAGACATAATTTGAATTTTTATGTACATTTGGTAGTATAAGTGTTGTATTAAATTAATCTATACTTGTCCTGACATTCTATGGCAATTTTTATGTGGTAAAGTGTTCCATATTTTTAGCTGGAATTTACCTAGTACAAGAAATTACTGTATTATTATGGATCTTTCATTTGCTCAACTATACAGTATATCATTGTATGAAATATAGTATTAATTTTCTTTATCCTGTCAATTCTCCTGTTATAATAGGGGGACTTTCAGATCTTGGCAGTAACTTATCTAAAGAAGAAATTGAGAAAGGGAAAACGTCTGTTCAAGAGATAAAAACACAAAAAGAGGACGAGAGAGAGAGTGATTCCAGTTCTTGTATGTATCTTATAAATATGGATATCCAGTTTATTGTGTGTAAATGGTGATTCTTTGATATCCAAAAGGGGGTTACATTATGAAGAACCATCTAGTCCCTTCTGTAATAAGTACAGTTTTGCTGTTCCTCTCCATCTGCATGCTTTCACCAAACCTAAAGGAATTGGCCTACCATTTTATAAGCTAGGGTAGGATTTGTATGGAAATGTTCAGGCAAATTGGGCAAAGGATTTAGAAAGATGGGGGCCCAAAATACTTAGGTGATCTCACTTCTTGCATGTTTTCTAATTGTTTTGTAATGTATAACCCAGCTAGGCTTGGAGACTCCAGATTTAGTTTAATTATGTTGTTCTACTGAGTATCTTTGACTAATTTTTAAGTTAATTATTATTTTATTAACAGCACTATCAATGTGTATTCTCTATATCAGATGTCAGCTTGTACTTGCTTTGGACAGTGCATACCGGTCTGCTACATGCTTCTGCCAGTGTCCATTGCTGGTTAGATAGCTCACAACTAAAGGCTGCATGATTCCTAAGCAGCAAATGTCAAGCCAGAAATGAGGTCCACAGGATTTCCTGCAGAGATTGCAAGAGGGCTTGTAAACAACAGAACTTGCATTCTTTGCAGAAGTTTATGCATACTTTTTAATCTCTGCAGGAGATCCTATCCAATTTGCAAGCCCTAGAGACCCCGATTTATCCACATATGAGAACATCCTACTCCTTTTTTGTGTGTCCTCCAGACTCAGAGAGAATTCCAAGGAGGTGATTTGTGAGACCCTCTATCACAAGATACTTCCTCATTGCCCTCTCAAATCTAGAAAGCGCTCCACGGGTGAATTCAGGGATTCTCGTCCACTGATCATTTATGGGATCTGGGGAAGTGAAGTTCCAGGTGAAGCAAGAAATCTTGTTATAGAGCAATTCCTTAACTTGTTTTTAAGTAAACAAAAAACATTAAGCTGAAATTCAGTTACAGAAAAGGTACCAGTTACTTAAAGGGGAAAATATAAGAGTGTTGTATTTTTAAAAGCCAAAACATTAGATATCCAGGAAATTCTAAGTTACAATTGAATTTCAGGGTGGAAAAAAAGAAAACAGAAATGCCAACTAAATGCACAGTTAAGATGGGTCACTTGAAGTTCATAACTTACATTTGTTTTAGAAACATAATTTCACTGCTGGCTTTGCTGAAAATGTGTTGTACTGGTACATACTACATGTTTGAAAATGGTAGGTTGCTTTCAAGTGCGCTTGAGCTCCTTCCTTGTTAGACGTGCAGTTGCCTGTTCTGTGCTTTTAATTATGATGCATCTTTTTGGAAAATTGGCCCTAAAACAAATACAGATTCTGTACTTGCAAGTACTGCAGCATGACATATTTGCTTAGGCTATGTGGTCAGGGGAAATGCTGCATGGCACAGCTGCACTGCTATAGGCACTTCAGTGTAGGCACATTACAGTGATGGGAGGGGTTCTCCCAGTGCTGTAGTTAATCCATGTCCCTGAAAGGAGATAGCTAGGTTGATAGAAGAATTCTTCTGTTGACCTACCAGTGTCTACACAAGCAGTTAGGTTGGTTTACCTACATTGCTCAGGGTGATGGATTGCTCAGGGTGGTGGAAGAGAGTGACAATTGTTGTTTAACACAATGTTATTTCTTTGTCAACCCTTTTTTATCATCGAACAAGCTGAGATGAAATGTTCAGTTGAGCAAATCTGCACAGCACAGAAACATCAACATATTTTAGCTTCAAATGGTTAATTTCCTAGTGTTTTGAATTTACATTATATTAAAATCCCTTGCAGACAGATCAGTTTTATATTACATAAACTAAAAATGAATAAAAGTAAAAACTTGCATTTTGCTTGAGATTTGATTTGTCTGTCTTCACCTGGAAAATTTCCAAGAACTTGTAACTCAACTTCCATTACTAGTGAAGTACCAAGACCTTTCAGGTTTTTGTATGAATGTATCATCAAAGTAACTTTGTTTATCCTGAAAAGTGAAAATGAGGATACTGATGATACAGTGATATATATCAGGGCCTGACTTAACACAGTATAGTGACCAGAGTAAGTACCCAGGGTTCCGGGAGGGCTTGTACAGGATTGGCTAACCTGTGCTGAAGCCAGTGTTGCATTTTCACTACTGTTATTACCCTCACTAGTAGATTAAAGCTATCTGCACCACAGTTACACCTTAATGTATGGTGTAGGCATACCTATTCAGTGGTGATTACACCCTGTGACTCTCTTTGACTTCAGTTAGCGCGGTAGGTGCTCAGCAGTTCTGAAAATTCTGAAGCAATTGGATACATATATTGTTTAGTGGAAATGTTCACTGAATTATCAGACCATCTAGGTTAATAGGGTGTTTTCCAGCTTTCGCAGTAGGAGGAAGTATTGGAACCTCTTTTGTATTTGTTATCCTTGAAACAAAAGATGAGTTAGTTTAAATTAGGCATTACTTAACAGTATATGTATTTGGTTCCAAATGAAATGAAACATGCAATACCAGAGCATTAAATTGTGTGCTAGAGAGTTCAGTAAGTTCAAGAAAGCTGACTTTAATGTTTTATGGCTGTTGTGAGATCTAATGTTTGAAATGTTGTTTTTTTTAAAGCAACACTCATTTGGAAAATTTTATAAAATTATATTTAGAAAAAGAGAGACTAGTTGGTTACTAAAAAGTCTCGTTCCGTATTAATAGATTGTAAAGCTAAAAGGGACAATTCTGATGGTTTAGTCTGACCCCATGCATAACACAAGGCATAGAGTTTCTCCCTGTAGCATTATAATCTCATTGCATTTTGGAATCTTGAAAGATTACAAATTATATTCAGATGGCATTTTCTCCACTGAGCTCTTCTAGATGTGTATCATTTAACAATTCAGTTAGCCATTCTGTGATGCAGTAATCTTAGCTTATATTGCCCAGGACATCTCAGCTGAGAACATCTCAGCTTACTTTGGTGTAATTGGGCAATATCACTATATGCTGTCATTCAGTTACTTAACTAATCGTGTAGAAAAATTTATAGATAATGGGAATTTGGAACTTGTAAGAGTTACTTGAATTCTAATGAAAATTTGCATGTATTTTGTGCACACAGTGTCTGAAACAGAGAGTGCAAAAGGGAGTGGTGACTGCCTTCCCAAGCTAAATTATCAAAATTCAAGTAGTGCAAAAGCTACTTCTAACATAGTACGACTGACTGACAGTACAGCTGGGGAGCTCAACACTGGTAAGTTAATATAGTTCTACTTCACCTTTATTTAATGTTTTTTTAAATCAGAGCTAAATTGCATTTTTTGTCATCGAGCAGCTTCTCTGCTAGGTATTACTTTTTTGGGTGATGTTTTTGTACACCAACATGGTGATAGGGAGAAAAGTATTTGTACTTAGAGTTATCTCTTTTCTCTGGGCCAGCTTGTGCTGGTTTTAGTTTTTGTTTCTCCTTAACTACCAAAGCTTCTGGCTGTTATTATAGCAACTGACTTGTACATAGCTGTACAAGTTTACAATGACATTTTGAGACCCATCAGTTTTTAATCCATTTAATATGTGCATTTTGTATTGCTCTAGTTTTTTAATCAGGATGTTTGGTATCAAGTCAAAAGCCTTGGAGAAGTCTAAGTATATTATGTTGATACTGCTATCTTTAACAACCAAAATCATAATCTGTCCAAAAATATAACGAGTTAGTTTGACAGGCTCTAGTTTCTATAGACCCATGTTGATTTGCATTAGTTACATTATCCTCCTTTAATTCTTCCATAAGCATTAGCTACTCAATGATCTTGCTCCCCCCACACCTCAAATTAGCGATGAGGGATTGTTGTTAGAAGCTGCCCAACACCTGAAGGAGCTTTACTGCCAAATGAGGGAAGCCCATGCAATGGTGTAAAGAAGTTGACCCACCACAAGGGTGTACCTAATGATATATCTCTGGATATCTGTGGATTTTAAGGGCTGTATGTGCAACCAGGCCAACCCACCCCTCGTTGGCATGATGAATAGTGAACTCCACAAGCTGATGCTGTTACCAGTTTGAAAGATGAAGCATTTACATTCTAGGTTTTTTGCTAACTTTGTAATTTTTTTTCATTTCTTATGTGACAATAATAAAGCAACTCATTTCTGTTTTTCAGAAAGCTCAGCAGGTCTGTTGTTCACCTCCACTTTTGAGGATGCCAGTGAAGCAGGAGTTATTCAAAGTAAAACTTTAAGAAAGAGACATAAAAGTGCTGTGGAGCCTGACGTACAAGAGATGGCATGGGGAAGCAGAAACCGTAATCTGAGTGGAGATGCCCTGATGGGACTTGTGATAAATAGAATTAACCAGAATGCAAGCCCTGGAGACATTGTTGAAAAATTAGGAGCTGATGCAAAAATCCTATCCAATGTATTGCAGAAGAGCATAAGGCCGAATAGTCTTGACATCATGAAGTCATCTTTAGGGTCTAAGAGAGAGAGTCTGGAGAAGGAATCTAGTGATGAAGATGCACCTTTCTATGGCAGTTTTGCAGGTAAAACAGAGTCTCCTGTTATCTTTGATTTAGAAGACTTGGATGCCGAACCTGACACAACTAAAACAGTAAAGTTATCTAATGAAAAGCCTAAGAAGCTACAGCATAATAGCAGCTTTCTGATAAAACCAGTTGAAAAAACAGACGTGGAAACTGGATTTGATCCCCTCTCACTGCTGGTGGCTGAGACAGAGCAACAGAAAGAAGACGATGAAGACGATGATGAGAGAGGTGTTTTGACACCATCTGCAAGGCGAGATTTAGCTGAAGAAATAGTTATGTACATGAACAACATGAGCAGCCCCCTGACAAGCCGTGCACCAAGCATTGACTTGCAAAATATGTATGACGACAAAAATGTTAGTAAAAAGAGTCCAACAGTCACCCATCCATGCAGAAGATCGAGCCTTCCCCCAAATTCCCCCAGGCCAGTGAGTCTTAGCAAATCCAAAAGTTATCACATAAAAAATGAAGAAAGGCCAAGGGACAGGCTTTGGTCCTCTCCATCTTACACTCTAAACAGTCCAGCAAGGGAACCATCGCAGGACATGACTGGTCCATTAACTCTAGTGTCTCCACCTTCGTTCAACTTAGATACACTATTAACACCTACATTTGATGTTCTGAAAAGCAGCATGTTTTCTGCTGGGAAAGGGGTTGCAGAGAAAGCTAGCAAGTGGTATTCAAAGTTAACTATGTATGCTGCATCCTCAAAGGTAAACATTCACAATTACTTTGAGATTTTTCAAAAGATGTATTTCTATGAAAAAAGAGGCTGACACACTGAATCTTGTGAGGAAAAGGCCTAGCTGGCTCACATACATAAAGACAGAGTATATACACAACATCCATTAGTGGGGTTTTCCAGAACCTGATTTACCATATTGGATCAAACCATTATTCTTTTAAAAGCAGTGATTGACATTTTCAAAGCAATTGAAGGTCGTAGAAATTTTGACAAGGAAGCCAACAGCAACTACAGATTCAGTATGTATTCAAGTAATTGTAGTATTAGCAGTACTAATTTCTCACTTCTTCCACCAAAAGTGTCTTTGATGCAGTAAAGATAGCATACTGCACCTTGGAGAGGGACCAGATTGGGTAATTTATGTCAATTAAGAAGCAATAGTCATGGATTTGGAAGGGCATCTGATTCAGTCAGCTGCCATAAGAATGGTGTCTTCAAGAGATTGCTTTGCCTATGAGGGGGAAAGTAATGTGAAGAAAAATAGGGGATTCTTGGGAGTTCTTAGTTAGACTTGAGCTTTTGCAGTTAGGCTGAGCTGGCACAAGCGTAGAAAAATTCTTGGTGCTTATTGCTCACAACAGATTTTTTTCCTCTGTAGTGCAAATCTTTTACTAACAAAATTTGAGAAGTGGATATGTGTATTTTCCAGTACCAGACTAAAATACATGCAGTTTTATTTAATAGATGTCTTTATATAGTGGATATATAGATAGTAGTTACTCATACATACTAGGAAAAAATTCTTTGTTTAGTCTTTACGTTGAAGTAAATGAAAGATTTTCCATAATGAGTGAGAAATTCTCAGATAAATGCAACTTAACTTGGAAGTGTACTTTTAATGTGCATACAGTATTACAGCTGCTAGACCCTTCACTTTTTATATAAACTATCTTAACTGTGCATCTGGAAAATGCTTTTTCAAATAGTCTGTATAATGCAGTGTTTTTATGTAGCAAATATCTTTTGTATATGTCAGTTTAGCGAACACTTTTTTGTCTTAAAATGATCAGAAACAATTTGAAGAAAAATTGTTCCAGCATTATTTGAAAAATGGAAGTCCTCTTGTATTCAGTAATTAGGTGATCTAAAGTTGTGTCTGCATTAGAATTGTTTTGCTGGAATTCCCACCAACACTGCCACTGGTTCAAGCTGTATTAATCATAGAAACAGTGGGAAAACTAGTGTAGACTGGCTCCCAGTGGATGTTGGGATTTTAATCATTGTTGTCTAATCCTTTTTAGAACAGATGTATATGGGATTAAAAAGATCAAGGATCAACAGTGCCTTGTCTACCCTTGTGTTCCCAGTGGTGCTATTTGTAAGTTCTAGGTGGGAAAACTTAGAAAAGTTTCTCAGACAAGGCCTATGGATTTTCAGTCTTTGCTTTATCTTTTGAGTTCTAACCCAAGGAATTTTTTTTTAAAGGAGTCCATAGCAATCTACTAAATACTGAGTAAAGATTGATTTTACCTTTTAGATATAGACAGGTTCTCAATACAAATCTGAGCTGAACTGTCTTATCAGGGAGAAATTCTTGGGCATCCAACTTTTCATAATAACACTAGATTATTTTTATCTTTCAAAAATGTTCCTTTAACTTTCTGATCATAGAAAATAACAATATCACTGCTTCTTTGTAGGATCAAAATTCAGACCGAGCAAGTGTTTCATCTCTTGGAGTCCTAGACTCAGAATCTACCTCTCTAACGGATGAAGATATGTGCAACGACTTTGAAGATGGGGCTTCTCAAGAGAACGACACCTCAGTAATTAAGGGAATTGGTCTAAGTAGGACAAGCCTAGAAAGTTCAGCTTCCCATGATGGCTCATCCAAGCAGTTCTATCATTATGGTAAGGGATGTTTTTTATATTTTCATAAAATTTGCAATCCCTTGTTCCAAATTATAGTGTTGAAAGCTGTTGCCTCTTTTTGTAATTTTAGTTCATAATTTGGGATCTTAGTAGATAAATTTGTCTCTCTTGTGAGGGGAAGCAAATTTGTGCAAATTACTATCTCACTACACTTATTTCCCCATCCATGTATGTTCTTATTGCAGCTCCTTGGAAAAGGGACCATCTTTTTGTTCTGTGTTTGCAGAGTACCTAGTACTATGGGGTTCTGATCTATGATTGAGGAGCACAAATAGCAATAATGATATTCTCTTTGACTTCTTAATGTTCTGTTTCATTGATTCCTGGAGTTGATCCTATATGGCCCCAATATTTTTAATAGCGAATAGAGACAACTGCAAGTTATATAACCCTCTCTTAGTTGAAGTGCAAATATCTTTAACAAGGCTTACTGTGTGGTAGCTCATTTTATTGCTCCTGGCTTGTTTGTTTGTTCTTAATAGTAATAATAAAAATCCTCATTAAAAGTAACATTGTGTTTCCACGTAGGGGAATAAGACAGGCATTTTACTGAATTGCCTCTAATCTTCAGAGGAGATTAAATGGGCTTTTTTGTGTGCAACATAAAGATTTCTGCATAAAGGTCTTGATGGAGTACCCCATTTTAACCACAACCAGATTGAGAGGAAGCATGGTTTAGTGAGGAAAGTGAGAGTTAGGAGAGCTGGTTCTCTGTGGGACCATGCCAAAGACTGTTTGATGTTGAGCAAGTCATTTAGTATCACCATTTCTTTTCCTGCAAAAACCAAATTCCATTCATTAAGCCCCTTGTGGTGAGAAGTGTGTGTGTGTGTGTGTGTGTGTGTGTCTGAACAGCAGAAAGCAGAAAAGACTCAAATATCTTTCATGGAGTACTGCTGCTGGTCTCACAGGAATGTACCTAGAGACTTGGGGAGATGAAAACTGCATGACATACTCCTGGGGGGTTCTAAGCTTGATGTGCTAGAGTCCTTCCTCATATTTGGGTTCTTTTGGGGGTGACCATGCTGAGCTTTTTAAGAAATTGAAAGAAACTGCATTGGGACCAAAACAATTTAAACCTCTTTCCGCTCTACTTCTTGCATGTGCGGGCACGCACATGTAGATTGTTATTAGTAATCATCAGGTTATCACTTAATGAATTATCAGGGTAGGTTTTTCTGTTTGGTTGGTTTGAGAGACTTTAACCACCTTGTACTTCATTTTCCCCATCTGTAATAGTAGTTCTGTCTAGCTGCTTCTGTAGGAGTATCTTTCATGCCTCCTTAGCTTTGATTTGTGCAGGAAACATATTAATTGCTTCACCAGAATCTCTTCCTAGCTATTAGCTTGTTCCTTTCACAACATCTACATATACTGGATTTCCATGCTGCTGTGGTCACTGGGCAGGCATTAGGCCCCGGTCCTGTGTTAGCAACTCATTCTGTTCCAGGGCATCTCCAGGATAATAATTGACCAGCTGTAGGTCCCTAAACATACTTTACTATGTAAATGTCACCTGGTCAAAGACCAGTGTAGATTCTACTGTAAATTTATATCCTGTAATAACAAATACTTTCTTTTATTTGCTTATCATCAATTTATAGGTTCCCTTTCAAAGTTCCCCTTGCCTGACAAATCAGAGTTGATGTCTTCTTGCAGCACAAGCAGCACCAGTGTGTTTCAGAATTATGCTATGGAGGTATAGTATGATGTGTCTTGCTCTATAGCATCTTAATTTGGATAGCAACTCTTCATGTATGTCCTAGACATATTCCAAGTAAAGACGAAATGCCATTTTAAACTTGGTAAAAACTCCCAAATTTAAAGACTCAGTAGAGTAGAAATTGGTAAATAAGTAAACGCTTTCAATAACAGAGGTTGAAATCCTGCTCTAAAAATGTTTTGATTATTCTCACAGTCCTTTAGTTTAGAATAAGGCCGGATTTTCAGAGAGTCCTAAGGAAATTAATTGCCATGAGGTTTGGGCAGCTAAAAGCAATAGTAACACATCTTAAACAACTCTGTCATTTTAAAAATCATCTTTTTCCTTTTTTTTAATGATACCTCTGTAATTAATTTTAGATTCTTCCTTGAGCCTTTGCCCACACCATTCCTGGTGTGAGTGTATATGCCCCATACACTTACCCTTACTTGGGTTTCTGTATTAGTGAAGAAACTGTGAGTAGTAATTAAGGCTGCTGCACCCTTTATATCTCAGGGCACAGGGATGTGCAGAGAGCATGTGCAAGCCCTCAGACGCTGCTGGCTAAAACTTTCCGGGTTTGCGCATGTGGAGTGCGCACATGTACAATGGGTTCCATTTGGACAAGAGCCCCTTATAGTAACTCTAGTTCTTTAAGATAAGTAACTTCTCTTTATTGATGCTGAAAAAATATTTAAGATGTGATTTATTTTTAACTCTAATGCTGTGCATTTTACTGAATTTGGACAATGAAAATAGACTTAACTTTTCTCTAGTCAGTTAGGTCTTAGTTCTCGTGTACTCTCCATCATTTCAGGAGAGTGTTTAAATTCAAGCAGTTATTTATTTTGTTTAAATTAATGAAAATTATTTGTCTACTATCAGGGTGTTTGGTTTTGCTTAAAAAAAAAATCCTACGTTTTAGGCCTAGAAAATTTACAATGTCTGTTTAGCAAACTGATAATGAAGCCCATGTTATTATTCTAAATATGCTTGTCAGGTTTGAGCTATCCTGGTAGGGAAGAGAAGCCAACAAATTCAGCTAAAATGTATTTGTGTACTGCATGAGCAAATTAATTTACCCCCGAATCTATTTATATCAGACTCTAATGTGTTTACATTACAATAGATCTGAGTCTTCTAGAAACACATTCTTGCAAGTAATTAATTCCTCTGAGATATATCATTCATTACATCAGTCACTTCTGTTTCACCTTATGACACACTGGTGGGTACATGGCAGAATCGACTGAACACTAATGTGCTTTGGATTGAAGCTTAGTATTGATGTATTGAAATATATAAATTCAGGCCAAAACGTTCAATCTTGAGAGTTTAAAGTTAGGCAATTAAATTCTTTGTAGGTGCCTAAATATAGATTTAGATATTAAGCTTTAAGAACCTAAGCATGACTATTTTGGCCTGGTCTGTTGTTCTCTTGTATGCACTTTCTTTGTGACAAAGCAGTTCAAAAGCCACTGTAGAACTCCTCTTAATTAAGTGCTATATACAGGTCCTCATCTCAAGCTGCTCACGATGTCGAACTTGTGACTGTCTGGTTCACGATGAAGAAATCATGGCAGGATGGACAGCAGATGATTCAAATCTCAATACCACATGTCCTTTCTGTGGCAATCTGTTCCTGCCCTTTTTGAATATTGAAATCCGAGATCTGCGGCGACCTGGGCGGTAATTTATTATATGATTTCTCATTCAAGGTTTTACATGCTCAAATTTTAATTTTTTAAGATGTTCCAATGTCATATTAACACTTCATTTCCTTATAGGTACTTTCTGAAGTCTAGCCCGTCTACTGAGAATATGCAACTTCCATCACCTTTTTCAAATCAGACAGGAAAGTCGTGTATCTCTAATCCCACTTCAGGTCTTGCTGCATCTGTAATGCCTGTTCAAGATTATTTTAATCCAAAATGGTAAATGTGCATTTTCTACTGATTGATATTTTACCTGAAATATCTAGGAGGTATGTGTAAGTTCATAACTAATGCGAAGAAATTTCATTACAATAAGATTAAAATGTGAAAAAATAGAAGAAAAGGATATTTTTAGCATAAGGACCTGCTTTACTATTCCTCGCTGCCCTTTGTGAGTTGGACAACTGGCCTGTTTGCTTGGTTAACTGTTTCCATTTCCTTCCTCTGGCAGAAAGTCACTGACAACACATCCATAATCCTGAAGCACTTCTTTGAGTGCTTGTTCGTGCCCAGTCCTAATTTAGATGTGTGCGCACACCACCTGCACTGGTGCTGGAAAACTTTTTCCCTTAGTGATACCCATAGGAGCTGACTCTAGCACCCCTTGCAGCGGCATGTATGTGTGTCCTCATATAGGCGCCATTGGCTTCCTCTCCCTCTCAGTTCCTTCTTGCCGCCAGTGACGGTGCTGGAACGTCTCTTGCCTTCACAAGTTCTCTCGCTAAAATTCTCTTGCTAGTGGTTTATTCATTGTTCTAGTGTACATAATTAATAGTTAGTACTAGTTTGTTAGTGGTTAGAGTCCCAGGGTCAGGGCATGTCCTGTTCCCTGGGATTTAAACCCTGCACTTCATGTAAGAAGCCTATGCCAAGGAGCAACCCGCATCAAAGTTGTTTAAAATGTCTGGGGGAAGCAAACGTCTATAAGAGGTGCAAAATCTGTAAATGTTTTTGCCCTCAGACTAAGGAAGACCAAGATATTCGTCTCAAGGCCATCATGATGGAGTCAGCACTTAGACTGGTGTCAGATCCTGGCAGATCAGACTGCACCAAGAACAATGACGTCGGCGCGCAGTGCCCCTCCAGCACCCTCTTCCTCCTCTCAGCACCATTCACCATCTCTAGTACAGAAGAAGAGGCCAAAGAAGACTTGCATGGAATGGGGACGCTTCCCTTCAGAGAAGGCTAAGGGGGACCAGGCAAGACTCGTGTCGGGCTGCCAATCCTCCCTGTCTCAGAAGGGTCCCTCACTGCTGCGAGCATCGACTCCCAGCATCAGGACCTCCATCGCCTCCAGGTTGGTGCCATCAACTCTGGCGGCTTTCCAGGCAATGAAGGACCTCCTGGCATTGCCTGTGCCATCAGTGCCAAGAGATGGCAGGCCCCTGCACTGAGATTCAGCACCAGCATCAACGGGCAACCTATCGAGGGACAGATCTGCCTGATGGTCCCTGTCTCAGGCACTGTTCACCAGTGTGCATGCAGTCCCTGGAGTTGAGACCACGTTCTCTGAGTCAGGACAATGTCAGACTGGGCTCCTGCTGCTGGTCTCCCAAGGACCGGTATCGAGCAGAGTACCGCCATGGTTACGGAGTGACGCAGGTCGCCGGACTCATGATATATTTCCCCCGCACCGCGACCCTGCTCTCCTAGTCCATCCAAAAAGCCAAAAGACAAGAACCGGTCCCATCGTGCCCATCGTTCGGGCTCTCCATACTGCTCACTGGTGTCAGTGCATCAGTGCATTCTACATGGCACTGTGAGATCTTTGGAATTGGCGCCACCCTGGCCATCGGAGAGTGATACCTCTTCGGTTAGCGAGGATGTTATTCATATTAGGCAAACCGTGGCCCCGATGCCCAGCTTCCCTACAGTGCCACCAATGAGGTTGTGGCAACAGGGATAATAGCCCAGACCGTGGCTTATTGGTGGGGGTTTCCCTTGTGGATTCTGCAGTCCGGTTCCATGAGAGGAACCTCGGTACTGCAGTCTCCATCCCTCAAAGTTTGGCACCGCACCTGGACATGGATTCTGACCATGAGGGTTCAATGCGCTTCGTTCGGGACCACCCCACCCGGAACAGAGGTCCCTCCCCCACCTCAGCTAACAAGCCTTATTGTTGCTGGATGAGGCAGTCACGGGTCCTTCATCGACAGTACCGCTGGATGATTTTAGGACACAACAGGATCTGCTGAAAAAGGTCACCTCCAACCAGGTCTTAAAATAGAGGAGTTGGACAAGCAGGTGGATGAGCTTTTTGGGATACTGGCCTCAGTGGCTCCCAGTAGAGTGGCCCTCCCAGTCCATGAAGGAGTCATTAAATTAGCAAAGGCACTGTGGCAAACCCTGGCCTTCTTCCTCCCTCGTCAAAAAAGTTAAAGGGGAAATACTACTTACCGGCAAATGGGCTCGAATACCCCTACCCCTATCAGGATACCCGATGGTCACTGCAGCCAACAAAAGGGACAGATGGGAAAGTGAGCTTGACCCCCAAGAATAAAGAAGCGAAAAGACTGGACTTGTTTGGTCAAAAAATTTATTCCATGGCTGCTAGCTTGCAGCTATGGGTGGTAAATCAACTGGCAATGCTGATTTCTGGCAGTCACTAAAAAAGTTTGCAGACTCATTGTCCCCCTCCTTTAAACAGGAGTTCAAGGCCATCTTGGAAGAGGGGAGAGCAGTAGCCAGGGCATCCCTGCAAGTGGCTTCCGATGCAGTGGACTCTGCCGCCAGGACAATGGCCTTGGCAGTGTCTATGAGATGGGCATCATGGCTGCAGTCCTCAGGTCTCCCATCTGAGGTCCAGCAGTCAGTTCAGGACCCTTGGCCTCTCTTCCCTGTTTTCCTCCAGGAGATACTTCAAGCCTCAGAATCAGCAGCAGTTTGGAGAGTACTCCTATAAGAGAGAGAGCAAAAGACACTAGGGCCGCTCATCATCCATCAGTGGCCCTCAACCAGGCTCTAGCCGCCATAATCGGGGCAGAGAGCAGGCCTTTTGAAGGTGCACCCAAGAGCGACCTCCCAGTTCTGCCCATGGATACAGCCTCCTATTTATTTTCTTCTTGCCTAGCCTGCTTTCTCCTGGCCTGGGCTGCTGTAACTGCAGACCAGTGGGTTCTCAGCATAGAGCTATTGATTGTACCCTCCAATTTTGCCTTCCTCCCCCCATCCCTCTTCAGGGACCTCTCTCACAAGCAACTCCTTGAGCAGGAGGTGCAAGCACTCTTGCAGATGGGTGAAGTGGAAGAGGTTCCCCGGGACCTACAGGGCCAAGGTTTTTACTCCCATTATTTCTTGATTCCGAAGTCAAAGGAAGGACTGAGGCCTATGCTGGATTTAAGGTGCCTCAACAAATACCTCAGAAAGCTAAATTTTGTATGGTTTTTCTAGTCACAGTCATTTCCGGGTGACTGGCACACTGGTCTCAATTTAAAAGATGCCTACTTTCACATTGCAATCTTCCCTGGTCACAGGAGATTTCTATGGTTTATGGTAGGAGACCGCCCTTACCAATCTGTAGTGCTCCCTTTTGGCCTCTCAGCTGCACCAAGGATCTTCACCAAGTGCATGCTGGTAGTGGTGGCATACCTCCAAAAGAAAGGAATGCAGGTGTTCCCTTACCTGGACGATTCGCTCATCATGGGCAGGTCAGGGTCTCAGGTTCAGGCCAGCATCACAATCACTCAAAACGTTTGCCAGGCTCTAGGTCTCCTAATAAACAAGAAAAAAATCAACATTAGTCTCTGTGCAGAGGATAAAATTCATTGGGGCAATGCTGGACTCATCCAAGGCCAGAGCATTCCTTCCAGAGGAAAGTTCCTGGCAATGACATATTATAACCCGCATTTTGTACCACCTCATCATGGCAGTGAGGGTCTGCCTCAGCCTCTTATGCCACATGATGACCTACACCTACATGGTTCCCCATGACAGACTGCACCTCAGATCCCTCCAGATGTGGTTGGCATCGGTGTATTTTCCAGTCAGGCACCACCTGGACAGGATACTTACAGTTCTCCTTCGAGTGGTTGCTCAGATGCATTCCACTTAGGTGTGTGCGCGCCCTCGTGCACAGCCTTCCGGAGAACTTTTCCTAGCAGCCCCTGCAGGGGCCGGTCTCAGCGCCCCCTGGAGTCCCGCCCTCATGTGGCGGTACATATAGCGGGACCGGCCCCTCCCCTCCTCAGTTCCTTCTTTCCGCCCGTGACGGCCAGTTGAGAACTACCCCTGCTCTTCAACAGTTTGTGTTTCTCCTTTAAAAGTGAGTAGTTAGTTTATCAGTTCACCCTGAACTAAGTTAGTTTTTAGTTAGTGAGGGTTTTTAGTTAGTTAGGGAGCCTTCGGGCTCAAGGCGTCCCGGCTATGCCGGGTTCGCCGGGCTTCAAGCCATGTGCTAGCTGCGGCAAGGCCTTCCCAGCTAGCGACCCCCATGACCGTTGTTTGCGGTGTTTGGGGGAACTGCACCGGAGAGACCGGTGCAGTATCTGTAAGTCCTTTAAGCCTCGGACTCAGAGGGAGCGTGAAGTGAGGCTTAGGGCTTTTCTGATGGAGTCCGCGTTAAGTCCGGCGTCCGAGCCATCGCGGACTACTCCGGCACCGAGTGTGTCTTCGGTGCGGAGTGCGCCTCCGGCACCGGGGGTCTCGGTGCCGAAGAGGAAGAAGCGCCATCCACGCTTGCAGCGCTCCCCCGCACCGCAGGAGCGGCCGGGGTCGAGTTCGGAGGTGCTCCTCCTCATGGACGTGCCGCCGGCATCTGCTCCGGCACCGGCCCCTGCTCCGGCACCGGCTCCGGCACCGACACTTACTAGGGAGGCTCCCCCGACTCCTGGAAGTGGGGGACCCCCTATACGGGACCCTTCGACGCCGGAGGCTATCGAGGCGGCTCAGGCTTTGTTGGAGCTGCCTACGCCTCCGGCACTCTCTCACCGGAGAGAGCCAGGGCCCGTTTCCCGGGGCAAACCCGCGATGGGGGGCCCCGAAGGGTGGGCGGCCCCGGCACCGGTGGACAGGCCGCCCACCACCCGACGCAGGAGAGTCGAGCTCGGAAGCTCCTCTCCATCTTCGTCCTCGGACGACGCGTCGCGGCACCGTTCCCGGCACCGCTCCAGGTCCCGGCACCGCTCCCGGCACCGTTCCAGGTCCCGGCACCGCTCCGGACATCGCTCTTCGTCGCGGCACCTCTCCTCGTCGTCGAGTTCTGACTCGGCACCGAGACGGCGTTCTCGGCACCGCTCCCCAGCATCAAAGCGGCGAAAGACTTCCCGGTACCGGTCGCCTTCTTCTTCGGCGTCGCCTCGTCGGCACCGAAGTCAGAGTCGCTCCTCGAGGTCGTCGCGTGGCGGATCTCGGAGCGCTCCTTCCCGGCGTCATCACCGCCTGCGTTCTCCTGACTCGGGGTCCCGGACCCGACGTCAGGAACGTGTATGGTCGTCGGCACCGCA
>ML675644.1:17901839-17988622 GCA_007922155.1 Mesoclemmys tuberculata | reverse complement strand
AGCCGGCACCGCAGCCGGCACCGCAGCCGGCACCGCAGCCGGCACCGGACCCAATACTGCTACCGGCACCGGCACCGACTGTTGCGGCACCGGCTTTGCCCTCGGCACCGGTGCCGCCTTTGAGCTGGCCACAGGGACCCTGGCAGTGGCCGTTATGGGCCCAGTGGGCGGCCCAGATGGGGCAGGGAACTATGTCGGCCCCTGCCTCTGTCACCCAAACTCAGCAAGCACCTTCGGTGCAGGAGGGTGACCGCTCCTCTGGGGAAGAGGAGGTGGAGGAGGACCCTGGGGAGGGACCCTCCACTGGGCCCCGCCGCCCTTCTTACTCCTCATCGCCTGATGAGGCGGCGGTAAGAGACCAAGGAGCCCCGCTCATTGATTTTAAAGCCCACCAAGAGCTTCTAAAGCGGGTGGCTTTGAACCTTGGCCTTGAGGTCAAGGTCTTAGAGGAAGAGGTGGACCCCCTCTTCGGCCGTGTGGGGGCCCAGGGACCAACGAGGGTGGCCCTTCCCGTACATGAGAGGGTCCTGCGCCTGGCTAAGTCAGTCTGGCAGACCCCTGCCTCGGTTGCCCCGACCTCTAAGGGCGCCGAGAAGAAGTACTACGTGCCAGCCGAGGGGCACGAGTACTTGTATGCGCACCCTGCCGCGGGTACTTTGGTGGTGGATGCCGCCAACCAAAAAGACAGGCAGGGTGCTCAGACTGCCTCCCCTAAAAATAAGGAAGGCAGGAGGCTGGACCTTTACGGTAGAAAGGTCTATTCTACTGGGGCGCTTCAGCTGAGGGTGGCCAATCATCAGGCCCTCCTCGGCAGGTACAATTTGAACCTATGGGACTCCTTAAGGAGGTTTTCGGAGTCTCTCCCTCCAGACCAGGCAGTGGACTTTGGTTTGGTGCTGGAGGAAGGGTTGTCTGTGGCAAGTGCGGCCCTGCAGTCTGCATCGGACGCCGCAGACACTGCCAGCAGGGCTATGGCCTCCGCCGTTGCAATGAGGCGGGCAGCGTGGCTGCAGTCCACAGACTTGTCGTTGGAGGTGCAGCAGTCCATCCAGGACCTACCCTTCGATGGAGCCGCCCTCTTTTCGGAGAGGACGGACGAGAAGCTGCACGCTCTCAAGGACTCGAGGGCAACGTTGCGCTCCTTGGGCCTGTACACGCCCCAGGCGGCTAGACTGCAGAGTCGCCAGCAGCCGCAGCAACCGCCGCAACGTCAGCGGCAGCAGTCTAGGCCGCAGCCTAGGCCCTTCCCCACCGCAAGGGGCAGGGATAGGACCAAGGGCTCTGGACGGCGCGATCGCCCGCCGCCGTCCTCCTCTTCCTTTAAAGGACCCTCTCAGGGCCCTAAGGGGAAGAGACAATTTTGACGGTGTCTCCGAGGGTGGCACCGTCTCATGTTCCCTGGGTTCCCCGCCTTTCCTGGACAGGCTCAAGCCGTATCTCGGCCTGTGGCGGGAAGTAACATCGGACCAGTGGGTCCTAGACATCGTGCGCTGGGGATATGCCCTTCAGCTCCTGGCCTCCCCTCCCCACTCCCCACCCCCCCCGTCCCTCTTCAGGGACCCATCTCACGAGCAATTACTCCTTCAGGAGGTTCAATCCCTCCTAGTCAAAGGAGCCATAGAAGTGGTTCCACCACTCGAGGTGGGGAGGGGATTCTATTCGAGGTACTTCCTCGTTCCCAAGGCCAACGGAGGCCTCAGGCCTATATTGGACCTGCGCAGGCTCAACAAGTTCATAAGAAAGCTGAAGTTCCGCATGGTATCCCTAGCGTCCATCATTCCCGTTCTAAACCCAGGGGACTGGTTTGCCGCCCTCGACCTGAAGGATGCGTACTTTCACGTCTCCATCCTTCCCGCCCACAGGCGGTACCTAAGGTTTGTGGTAGCTGGTGGCCACTACCAGTTTACGGCCTTGCCCTTTGGCCTGTCTTCCTCCCCCAGAGTGTTCACCAAGTGTATGGCGGTGGTGGCGGCCTTCCTGCGGCGCAGGGGGGTCCAGATATTCCCCTACCTGGACGACTGGTTAATCAGGGGCAAGACCAAGTCGCAAGTGTGCGAGGCGGTCTCTCTCGTCCAGTCCACCTGCCATGCTCTGGGGCTGCTCATAAACGAGCAGAAGTCGACGCTGCGTCCGGTGCAACGCATAGACTTCATAGGGGCCCACCTGGACTCGGTGCAGGCAAAAGCCTCCCTCCCACGTTCGAGGTTCGAAGCCATGACAGCGATAATATCGCAGCTTCAGAGGTGCCCCACGACTACAGCCAGGCACTGCCTACAGCTGTTAGGCCACATGGCCTCGTGCACCTATGTGGTGAGGTTGGCCCGCCTCAGGCTCAGGCCCCTCCAAGGTTGGCTGTCCAGGGTTTACATGCCCAGCAGGCATGCTTTGAGCAAGGTGGTAACGGTGCCCCCTTGGGTGTTGGGGTCACTGACTTGGTGGCTGGACCCCAGGACTGTGTTGGAAGGGATTCCCTTCAGGGCCTCCACCCCCTCGGTCACCCTGATCACGGACGCATCGGACCGGGGGTGGGGAGCCCATATCACCGGTGGTCTGACCACGCAGGGTCGCTGGTCCCGGGGGGAATTGGCCCTCCATATCAATGTGAAAGAATTGAGGGCGGTCAGACTGGCATGCGAGGTGTTTCGCCACTCTTTATTGGGGAGAATGGTGCAGGTGTTAACAGACAATACCACTGCAATGTATTACATCAACAAGCAAGGGGGGGCGCGCTCCTCGGTGTTGTGTCAGGAGGCGCTCCGACTCTGGGACTTGGCGGTGAGATGCAATTTCTGTTTAACCGCCTCTCACCTGCCTGGGGTCAGGAACGACGAGGCGGACCGCCTCAGCAGGTCATTCCTACCTCAATACGAATGGTCTCTCCACCCAGAGGTGGTGGACAGGATTTTCCGCGTGTGGGGTGTTCCCCATCTGGACCTCTTTGCGTCAGCGCAGAACGCGAAGTGCCCGAGGTTCTGCTCGCTCAGGGGTCGCGAGCCGGGCTCTCTTTCGGACGCATTCCTCCTCGAATGGACGGGGGCCCTCCTGTATGCGTTTCCCCCCTTCCCGCTCTTGCCCAGGGTCCTCTTGAAAATCAAGAGGGACAGAGCGGACGTGATTCTGATCGCCCCGGCGTGGCCGAGGCAGTACTGGTTCTGCCTGCTCCTGGACCTGTCTGTCGCTCCCCCGATCGAGCTCCCGAGGAGGCCGGACCTGCTCTCCCAGGACCACGGCCGGCTACTGCATCCCAACCTGGACTCCCTGCACCTGATGGCCTGGAGGCTCTCTGGCTGACGGAGGAGGAGAGAACCTGCTCGGAGCAGGTCCAACGCGTGCTGTTGGGAAGCAGGAGGCCCTCCACGCAGCTCGCCTACAGGGCCAAGTGGAGGAGGTTCACCTGCTGGTCGGAGTCGCGGGGCGAAAACCCCGGTACGTCCCCCGTGCAGGCGGTCCTGGACTACCTGCTGCAGCTTAGGCTACAGGGGTTAGCGTTGGCCTCCCTCAGGGTACACCTGGCGGCCATATCGGCATTCCACCAGCCGGTGGGGGGACGTTCCCTGTTCTCCCACCCCATGTCGGTGAGGTTCCTCAGGGGTGTAGAGAGGCTTTACCCGCAGGTCCGTGACCCGGTGCCTCCCTGGGATTTGAACCTGGTCTTAGATAGGCTAACGGGTCCCCCCTTTGAGCCCTTAGCCACCTGTCCAATGATGATCCTTTCCTGGAAGGTGGCTTTTCTCGTGGCCATTACCTCGGCCAGGAGGGTCTCTGAGCTAAGGGCCTTAACCTCGGAGCCCCCCTATACCGTGTTCTATAAGGACAAGGTTCAGCTTAGGCCTCACCCGGCGTTCCTGCCTAAGGTAGTCTCCCGGTTCCATTGTAACCAAGATATTTTCCTCCCCGTGTTTTTTCCTAAACCGCACGGGTCCGAGGACGAGAGGAGACTGCACACCCTCGATGTGAGGAGGGCGCTGGCGTTCTACCTGGACAGGACGAGGCCGCTCCGAAAGACCACGCAGCTCTTCGTCGCGGTGGCAGAGAGGATGAGAGGCTCCCCGGTCACCTCCCAGTGCATCGCCAGATGGATCACCGCCTGCATCCGGCTCTGCTACGAGCGTGCAGGCGTCCAGCTCCCAGGAGTGGTGACGGCCCACTCGACGAGGGCCCAGGCCGCGTCGGCGGCCTTCCTGGAAAGGGTCCCCCTGGATGACATCTGCAGGGCTGCCACCTGGTCTTCGGTGCACACCTTTGCTGCGCACTACGCTGTCGTCCAGCAGTCAAGGGACGACGCGCGAGTCGGCAGGGCCGTGCTGAGGGCAGCTCGCCGCTGACTCCTACCCACCTCCAAGGTATGGCTCGGGAATCACCTAAGTGGAATGCATCTGAGCAACCACTCGAAGGAGAAAACGTAGTTACTTACCAGTAACTGTTGTTCTTCGAGATGTGTTGCTCAGATCCATTCCACACCCACCCTCCGTCCCCGCTGTCGGAGTCGGCAGAAAGAAGGGACTGAGGAGGGGAGGGGCCGGTCCCGCTATATGTACCGCCACATGAGGGCGGGACTCCAGGGGGCGCTGAGACCGGCCCCTGCAGGGGCTGCTAGGAAAAGTTCTCCGGAAGGCTGTGCACGAGGGCGCGCACACACCTAAGTGGAATGGATCTGAGCAACACATCTCGAAGAACAACAGTTACTGGTAAGTAACTACGTTTTCCTCTGGAAATACTTACCTTCCTGGTGTAGTGGAGGGATCTGCGTCGGGTGCTCTGAGGAAGCTGAAGCACCCCAGCCATCGGTAACAGATTTCCGATGTCTTGGACCTGGGATGGGGAACTCACTTGGGTTCCCTAAAGACTCAAGGCATGTGAACCTCAGGGAAACTGCAGACAGGTCAGGGCAAATTCGTCTACCCTGTACAGTCTTCCTGCCACATCTTACCAACAAAGTGGTGCAGATTCTCACGGACAGTACAGCTTTTGTGTACTATATCAACAGACAGGGTGAGGCCTGGTCCCCGGCACTATGCAAGGAGGCCGTGAGTTTCTGGGACTTTTGTGACACTCACAATATTCACCCAATAGAAATACATCTCCCAGGAGTCAACAACTCTTTGGCGGACGTCTCAGCCGGTCCTTCTGCTCTCACCGTGAATGGTCCCTCCATCCAGAGGTAGCAACCCGCATCTTCCAAGAATGGGGCAATCCCCAAGTGGACCTCTTTGCCACCAGGGCACCACGAAGTGCCATCATTTCTGTTCTTGTCAGGGACTCAGTCAGTGCAGACTCCATCACAGACACTTTTCCCCTCTCCTTTCTCCTTTGATCCACAAAGTCTTCCTGAATGTCAAGAGAGACAAGGTGTGGGTCATCCTCCTAGTGCCAGCGTGGCCCTGACAGCATTGGTTCGGGATGCTTCTAGAGCCGGTGGGACCCAGGCAATAGACCATCTCGCTGTGACCGGACCTCTTGTCCTAAGATCAAGGTCGCAACTGGCCGCCCTACACTTGACAATATGGATGCTCCATGGCTAAGTCAGGAGGAGCAACCCTGCTCAACCCAGGTCCAGCGCATGCTCTTGGAGAGCTGGAAGCCATCTACCAGATCGGCCTACTGGGCCAAGTGGAAGCGATTCACCAGCTGGACACCCAAGCGTGTTGTTTCCCCAGTGGAGGTGTCGATCCCAATGATTTTTGAGTATCTGCTCCACTTGAAATAAGGGGGATTGGCCTTCCCGTCAGTCAAGGTTCATGTAGTGGCTATTTCTGCTTTCCACCCTTTGATGGAAGGTAGAACGTTTTTTTCGCACAAAATGACAGCTAGGTTTCTTAAGAGATTAGAAAGGCTTTTCCTGCCAATAAGAGACCCTCCTCCTCAGTGGGATTTGAACTTGGTCTTCTCCAGACTCACTGGGGCACACTTTGAACCCATGGCTTTGTGCCCCCTTACATTCCTGTCCTGGAAGGTCGCCTTCCCGGTGGCTATTACATCCACCAGGTGAGTTTTGGAGATCAGGACATTAACAACAGAGCCACCCTACACAGTATTTTATAAGGAAAAGGTCCAACTATGACTGCACCTGGCCTTTTTGCCTAAGGTGGTCTCCCACTTTCACCTTAATCAGGAGATTCTCCTACCTGTCTTTTGCCCCAGACTGCACAGCTCCAGTGAAGAGAGATGCCTTCATTCTCTTGATGTGAGAAGAGCCCTGGCATTTTACATCAACAGAACCAAACCCTTTCATTGTCCTTCTGTGCAGCTCTTCATGGCAGTTGTGGACAAGATGAAGGGATGAAAGGTCTGCTGGTTTCCTCACAGCGTATTTCAAAGTGGATCACAGCCTGCATCCGAGCCTGTTATGACCAGTCTGGAGTCATGTCTCCGGTGTCCTTGACAGCCCACTCAACGAGAGTGCAGGCATCATCTGCGGCCTTCCAAGCGCATGTCCCCATACTGGACATCTGCAAGGCAGCTACCTGGTCGTTGGTACATACCTTCACATCCCACTAGGCCTTGATGCAGCAGACTCAGGACAACGCTGGCTTCAGTAGAGTGGTGCTTCAAGTGTCACGTCCATAAACTGCCTGCCCGCCACCGGAGACACTGGAGTCACTGAAATTGGGAATGGACACGAGAAGGCCCTTGAAGAAGAAAGAATGATTACTTACCTTGTAACTTTAGCTCTTCGAGATGTGTTGCTCATGTCCATTCCACACCCGCCCTCCTTCCTCTCAGTCGGAGTTCCAGCAAGAAGGAACTGAGAGGGAAGGGGAGCCGGCAGCGCCTACATGCAGGCACATGTGCGCGCCACTGCAGGGGGCACTAGAGTCAGCACCTACGGGTACCCCTAGGGGAAAAAGTTTCCAGCATTAGTGCATGTGGCGTGCGCACATGCCTAAATTGGGAATGGAAATGAGCAACACATCTTGAAGAACAACAGTTACAAAGTAAGTAATTGTTCTTTCCTGACTGAGGCCGGTATCCATCAATCGTACAAGAAGAGAGTCTCTTCTCTGTGGCATGGGCAGTGTGGGTGATTGGGCAGAGTTTGTGATACCACTTTGGGGCCTGGGGCTCTCAGTCGTAATGAGGGTTTAGAGCCAATGTGTAGTGGGCTAGTTAGGTTTTTGTTTTATATCTTTGCCTATTTAACATGCAGGATGTCTGAACACTAAAAGAAAAATGTGAAAGCTAGTATTGTTTTTAACCATATGTTTTCCAGCAAATCTAAACAGCAAGACAACTCTTGTGCCAGAAGTATCCAAATCCCTTCAGGAAGAAGACAAAATATCGCTGGGTCAGAATGTCCAAGTTATGCTGTAGCAAGAAGTGTCAGTACTTATGGTCCACTGGAAGAGGAGGAGAAGGGAAGCCGGAAGCTCAGCCATATTGTTCCTACTGGCAGCCTGCCCACCACTTTGCAAGGAACAAATGTATGTAATGGTTTGTTTCTAATTTAAACAAGTGTTTTAAATATTCAGTAGACTTCAGCATGCAGAATAGTATGAAAATCAGCTGAAATCACCTCTCCAAGTTACAAGCAGAAATAGATCTCATGATTTTAATTTGAAATAAAATTAATTTGTTTGTAAACTTTGGTATTCCTGGAAGGGGACCATTAGCATTTATAAATTTCATTTATGTTCTTCTCTTCCTTTTTTCCAATAGGGTTCTTTGGGATTAGACTGGCGTTTATGTAGTCCTGAGCCCATCACTGTTCCTTACCTAAGTCCTCTAGTGGTATGGAAAGAGCTTGAGAGCTTGCTTGAAAATGAAGGGGATCGTGTGATAACAGTGGCAGATTTTGTAGACCATCACCCTATTGTGTTTTGGAATCTGGTGTGGTATTTCAGGCGCCTGGACTTGCCCAGTAACTTGCCAGGACTAATACTTTCTTCTGAACACTGTAATAAAAACTCAAAGGTATGGAAAAAGATAGGGCAGTACTGAATTATGATCACTTGAATGTTTGTCTTTCAATAATTAATCTGATTATACTGTCCTAATGTGGAAATAGCTCTTGTGCTAGTGTCTACAAATAACTGGGCCCAATCCTCAGCTAGTGTAAATTGTTATAGCTCCATTTATAATTGTGTTAGCTCCAATTGGTCCAGTGTATTTCCATACCGAACTCTTGCACTTAGACCCAGTGGTGCCTGCACTGGGCATAGTACACTACTAATGTAGTGCCTCACTGACGTTTGATGTGCTGTTCCAATAATATGGGACTTTACAACTCACATTTTTTACTTTATTGTTTCATGGGAGAAAAAAAAGGAGCTGAATGGAATAGGGGGTGTGAAGGTGTTGATTGTGGAAGGTTGAGGAGGAGAAGAAATACTTTAGGCCTTGTTGCAGAGCTCTGGACTTTCATTATTATCAGAATCACCAGTATCCAAATTATAATGGGAAACAATGGTTTCCCTATGAACAACCTAGTTTGCAGTGATTTAGGTTAAAGTTGTTATCCTCAAATCTAGTGGCCTGTATATAATTTAAACTGTGAAAATCAGCTGTTATAACCATGTCATAAACTATTTCTGTATTCAGAGATTTACGTATTAATCTTCTTACTCAGATTCCACGAAACTGTATGTCAGAGGACAGTAAATATGTTCTTATTCAGATGCTATGGGACAACATGAAATTGCATCAGGATCCAGGACAGCCCTTATATATTTTGTGGAATGCACAAAGTAAGTTGTTTATTTAAAAAACGAAGTAACTTTAATATTCAGCAACTGAAGAATGTATTTCCAAAATGAGATTTTTTTTTTCCTTTTTAGTTGTCCTGTATAGATACACAACTGATTTTTGATCAAACCACTTTCTTTGTCTTTCAGGTCAAAATCGCACTCTTTTGTTTGAGAGTGAGTGTTAAGTTATGTTTGGTGTTGCTATTGCTAACTTTTTTGTGACTTTGTTTATTGTGTGTTTTACAATAGATTTTAGCTTCCAGCATACTGCTTCAACTAGTTTGTTTTCAGTATGTTTCCAATTGTAGGCCACCATTTCCGTGGTCATGTCAGTGTTTTCTTTATGGGGGAGAGAGGAATAATAGGATTGTGCTTGGTGAGCCACAAATCGTATACAGTAGTTTATACAAGACATTTCAGTAAATCCATCCATTTAGCCTCTTCTTAATTTAGAATTTGTTTTTTTTAAAACTAAGTACTTGATTGCTACTATCAGATCTGCAAATGATCAGTAGGCCCATTTATGACTTTCTTTTTGCTTGTCTCTTGAATTCCTGTTCTTTTTCTTTACCCTGATGCTGTTCTGACTTGATGCTTGTTCCTTTATTATTATTTTATGATAACTTATTGAACATATCCACATTTTTTTGTAGCCTTTAGTTGTTTTCGGTTTTCTCATTCCATACCGCTATACAAAAAGCATATTTCTTTCTTATGATGTTTCTGTTCTTTGGCAGCCCAAAAGTACCCAGTGGTCCACTTATTGCAAAAAGATGACGACTCCTTTAACCAGGAGCTCTTGAGAAGCATGGTGAAAAGTATTAAGATGAACGATGTCTATGGACCAATGAGTCAAATCTTAGAGCGATTGAACAAATGGCCACAGATTAAAAGACAGAGGTAGGAATACTCATGTATCAAATTGAAGCAAGCTTGTACAATAAGCATGGTGTATCAGTATGAATAATATGTTCATAGGTTTACAACCTTTCAAGCTATTCAGCAATGTTCTCTCAAGTATATCTACTAGATATGGTTGGTGTTTTTTTAAAAAATTATTATTGCAAAAACTTTTTTAAAAAGCCTTTAGTTTTTTTCATTTCATTCCAAATTTTCCGAGAACTTGATTTATTTTTTCTTGACAAAATTTTGGGGTGGGTTTTTTCTTGCTTTCTTTTATCTCCCCTGTCCCTCCCCCGCCTCCCTTTTTTGGTACTGCTAAAGTGTATGGGGAGAGGTGTCTCAAGAAGGGAGAGAAAATGGTTCTTACTCTCACCTCTGAAACGTCTTTCCTTCACTTTTCCAATGAAAAAAGGAGAAAAAAGTAGTGAGAGAAAGATGAGGGGAATGAGGAGGGAAATGAGATTTTGTTTTATTTAGGGGGAAAATGTCAGTATTTCTAGAGAATCAAAATGTTTCTGTGGAAAATATTGGATTCTCTTAAAAAACCACTTTTCTTCATAAAGAAGTTTTTAACAAAAAATATTTCTACCATATCTAATATCTTTCATCACTTGTATATCCTGTGTCTGTACCATATGTGCGTGATCCATTTAGGGCCTGATCCAGCCTCCACTGACTTCATTGGTAGTTTGATCAAGCCCTTAGCCCATAAACTCCTAGGTAAAGGGACTGTCATTATCCATGTTTGAGCACCAAACACATTATAGAGGCTCAACAAATAATGATTTTGAAGGTGACATTTTTCCCCCCAACAATGTGTTTAAAATAAGTACTGTATATTTACCTAGGTTTGGCATGATTTTTAATTGTCTGAAGTATCTCTTTCAAATATGTCAACTATCATATGGTACCATCTTTCATAATATAATTTTAATGATATTACTTTTACATTTTTAGGAGCCTCTATAGAGAAATATTATTTCTTTCGCTTGTTGCTCTAGGAAGAGAGAACATTGATATAGGTAAGCTCTAAAATGTGTTCAGGTAAAAGTAGATTAATCGTTTATACAAACCATTATTTCAGCTTTCAAAGAGAAAATATCTATCTTGATATATTTGAGTGTGTGCAATGTTCATGGGAACTGCTTATATGCTTATCTAGTATGTGTCTTTTCAGTATATGTATATAACATAAGTACTGTTACAAGGGTTCTTCAGCTGATTCATGACAATAGACAAAACTATATTCTTGGCATTTGTATAAGTATGGTATAATACATAGATTTTTCTTTTTATTTCTGCAGATGCTTTTGATAGAGAGTACAAAATGGCCTATGATCGTCTCACAGCTAGTCAGGTCAAGAGTACTCACAACTGTGATAGACCTCCAAGTACGGGAGTGATGGAATGCCGAAAGACTTTTGGAGAACCGTATCTTTAAAAAAAAAAAAAAAAAAGATGCGCACACACACGAATTGTATACATGTGTAAAGTAACACTTCAGTCACAAAGAACATCTCCGACTTCAGTGTTTGAAAAGATACTTACAAATGTACAGGGTCAGAAGACTGGAAAAAATTGGGCCTATCTTCAGTTACAAAAATGGACAAGGAGCAAAGAATGGGCCAAATACTACGTTCCCCTCCTTGCTTCTCTCTGCAAATTATTTTGTGGAGTAGGGGACCTAAGCTAAATCAATTCTCTGACAAGAGACAACATTTTACGGTCCCTTAAAGAAAACTTGGGAGAGGTGGACAAAAATGATGCACTGAACCTAGCATGAGTGAAGTAAATTCTGCAAATCTGTTTACATGGAATATTCAAAATGTTATGAAGAGCATACATTGTTGTATTATACATATTTTAAATTGTTTATAGTAAGTTGATATTTTTTTAATTTTTTAAATTACTGAATTTTAAATGAACTATTGCATAAGCAATACAGTGCTCATTTTTTTCTGCTATTTATAGTAACTGGTCCAGTTAGGTTTTGAAAAAGTAATTTGTTATTGAAACAGTCTATGAATTTCAGCACTGTCCTAAGTAACGTTCTGGGGTCAGTATTTCTCTTGCACACACAGAAATATGTACTACCACTGCAATCAGATGAAAAGTATGGCAAACTTGTGTAAAACTATGATTATTAACACTGTTGACTCGGAATAGTATCTTCATAGCTGTAGAAGTCCCCCACAAAATTCTGTAGTACATTGAAGGATTCTGTAATTTACTTTAATGAGATCCAATGCTTTTTAGCTGTTGGCACTCACTAATTTAATATATCTATGGATATACATTACAAGGTGTATGGCAAATAGCTTACAAACATATTCCTATATAAAATGTATAGTGTACAGTCCTGCATATAGACATATAGGTGTGTTTGTAAATATCCTAAAAATGGCACCTAGTTCATCTTGGTCAAAAGTTACTTTTTTTTGTTTTAAATAAGAAAATGGACATGGCAAATATGCTACATGAAATATATAGGGAATATAATCTGTTGTGATATGCTGTATGTAATAATTTGCATTTGGAATATCTGATCTTTTATTTCAAAGCCAACACAGTGACTTTAGCTCTGTTAAAAAGTATTGTTGCATAACTCTCCACCTTGGAGTCATGACTTCTAGCACATGCTTTGAAGTTCTAGAAGTTCAGAAAAAGTTACGTGCTCATTCACAGCAGTGGCACACCAGAAAGTGGGTTTTATATATAAAGCATCAGAGGCTCTATGTGCAAGTTATTTTTCCTTTTCCTCTTACGGCATTGGAGGTGGAGAAGACACTCTTTCAATCTTTGAGAGACCGGGTTGGGTTTGCCTGCCAGCAGACATCTCTTAACCTCTCTAATTTCCAAGAGCAATCAGAGTAACATTTACCTAGATGGAAAGATAAATATATGTTTTGAGGGGCTTTTTCTGCATAGCACTAGCCATCTTGCGAGAATTAACGAGAGGCAGTGAGAAGTCCATCCTATTTCCACTTAAATAAATTGGAGAAATTCTGTTGACTTCATTATTAAATGGAAATAGGATTAGACCTTTGGAGAGTTATTTAAAACCACCTACCAATATCTCTACAAAATAGTAAGGGGATGCTGCCGTAAGTAGAAGGTTTTAAAATATCAAGAGTTGCGGTTTACTCTTCATGCTACATGCAAGATACATCTTGATCCACGTCTATTTTGGATACAGCTTTCATTGACTAATACCTCTTTAGAATGCTGCTAATTGTGTAGCTTTTTTTTTTTTTTTTTTTTGAGGTAGAGATAGCAATGTTACATTTACCACCAGTTTTCACATGCTTAATTATTTTAACAGCTGTGATGCTTTATTTTGTAGTGCCCACATTTTCTGTACAGTATTCCTCACTGATGTGCTACCGTATTAATCATCAGTTACAATACATGATAAATACTCTGCCAACATGCTCAACTCAGTCTTCAAAACCAGCGTGCAGAATAAATGGTCATTACTTTTGAACTTACTCATTGTAAGTACCTAGTAACATGCATGCATGCTCTGCTGTAGCTATATTGTATTTACCAAGTAAAAGTTACCTACAATATGCCATGTATGTAAATAACTACCTACATATTTGTGCTGTGTTTAATGAAGTGTTACATCATTTTTTAAAAATCCTATTTCATACTACAGTTACCACTACTTGATGGTCACCATTTTTATAGTACCTAATCGCCATGAAGGAGGACAAGCTGTTTCTCCAGAGCTGTCATTGGTGTTATTGAGGTCATTGGAAAGCTATGAGGCAAGCTTCATGTTTTAGATTGAGCAGTTAGCCTGTACTGGCACAAGGATGTGTCTGAACTCCAAACTCAGGCCTGGTCTACACTGCTGGTGAAATTTGGCAGCAGTCAATGGGAGCTACAGAGTGGTTTGCATAACTCCCATCGACTTCATAACTTCTGTTTAGCATGCTGTCCCCACTGTGCTGCACTGACAGGAAAAGCGTACCCGTCAATGCAGCGCTATGCTTTTGGGGGAGGTGGTTTTATTAAATCGGATTCTGGATCGATTGAGCGTGTCTTCCCTGTCGCTCAGTCGAACCGGAAAAATTGATCTGACTGGTGAATTTGCCACGGTCAGTGTAGACATAGCCTAAGTCTCATTTTATAGTGCATTACATTGCAACTATGCACTTGTGCTAGCACAAGAATATCAATATCTAATATATGGCCCAATCCTTTAGCCCAGCTTGCTTATGAGTACTTTCTATCACCCTAATTATAGAAGGCCAAACAAGTTTGCCAGCTTATGCAGGTCCCTTCAGTATTATATTGAAGCACATAATGTACCATAAAAATATTGTATATAATCTATTTCAGGCAGGCAATTTTAGGTGTCCTTGCCCACTTGAGACTGCATTTCTAAAAGGTTGCTGATGTTTAGTTGTGCTTGCTTTACATTAATATATCATGTAGTTTTTATTTATCAAATAAAATAATTATATACTTAACTTTTAAATACTCCTTTCACAAAATCTATTGCAAGTCAGTCAACTGTAGAAACATTATATAAGAACATAAAATATAAAAACGACTGTGCTGGGTTAGACCAATGGTCTATCTTACCAGTGGTCTATCTTCCAACAGTAGCCAATGCCAGATGCTTCAAAGGGAATGAAAAGAACAGGGCAATTAGCAAGTGATCAATCCCTTGTCATCCAGGCGTAACTTCTAGAAGTCAGGGACTTAAGGGACACCCAGCACATGCTGTTGCATCTCTGACCATCTTGGCTAATGGTCATTGATGGACCTATCCTCCACTTACTTATCTAAGTCTTTTTTTTAGCCCAGTTGTAATTTTGGCCATCACAACATCCGTTGGCAACAAGTTCTACAGGTAGACTATGCGTTGTGTAAAGAAGTAATTCCTTTTGTTTGTTTTAAACTTGCTGCTTATTAATTTCAGTGGGAGGCCCCTCGTTCTTGTGTTTATGTGAAGGGGTAAATATAACACTTCCTTATTTTCTTTTCTACACCATTCATGATTTTACAGTCCTCTATCAGATCCCCCCCTTAGTTATTGCTTTTTCCCCCCCAAGCTGAACCGTCCCAGGGCAGGTCTATACTATCGCTTAAGTCGATCTCACTTACATAGCTCAGGGGTGTGAAAGATGCTCTCCTGCCAACTTAACTGCCACCTCTCACAGAGGTGGAGTAATTCTGCTAACAGGAGAGTGCTTTCCTTTTGGCACACAGCGCCTTCACCAGATGCACTACAGAGGCACAGCTGTATGAATGCAGATGCACCAAAGTAGTGCTTCTAGTGTAGACCTACCCCCAGTCTTTCTAATCTCTCCTCTTATGGGAGATGTTCCATGTCCTTAACCCTTTTTGTTCCCCTTCTCTGTATCTTTTCGATTTCTAATGCATCTCTTTGAATTGGGGTGACCAGAACTGCGAGCAGTATTCAAGGTGTGGGTGTACCATAGATTTATATAGTGGCTTTATGATATTTTTGTATCATCTTATCTATCCTTTCCTAATGGTTCCTAACATTCTGATTGGCTTTTTTGAGTGCTGCACGCTAAACAGATGTTTTTAGAGAATGATCTATAATGACTCCAAGATCTCTTCCCTGAGTGGCAACAGCTAATTTAGACCCCATCTTTTTATATGTATAGTTGAGATTGTTTTCCAATGTGCATTACTTTGCATTTATCAATATTGAATTTCATCTGCTCTTTGTTGCCCAGTTGCTTCTGGCTGTGAGATCCTTTGTAACTTCTCACAGCCAGCTTTGGACTTAACTATCTTGAGTAATTTTGTGTCATCTGCAAACTTTACCAGCTCACTGTTTGCTCCTTTTTTCCAGATCATTTGTAAAATATAAAATATCTGAGAAATTGATATATTTTAGATGAATGATAAAACTTCCTCGTTCAGATAGTGTCGTGAATGTAGGTCCTGAAGTGAAGTTTTTAAGCATCATACAATCCAATATTGAAATAATTTTCAACCCTCACTGTTCTTTATTAAAAAAACATTTTGATTATGTTTTCCAGTACTGCTAGGATGGATATGTTTTCTAGTACTTCTGGGATATATTTTCGGTTTTAAAAATTGTAAAATATTGAAAACTTTTCTTCTGTGTACTACATAGTGCTTTTTTTCCATTAACTTTATATAAGCGTTCTACATTTCAGTGCAATATATATACCATGCTTTTCTCTTGGTTCCACTATAGCAGCAGAGGGAAAAAATGCTACTCAGGATGGAATAATGAGATGCTATTAGAGATGGAATTGTTTCTCAGTGACTGTTAAATACTGCCCATTGCCATTAGTATGCTCTCAGTACAGTTATTAAAAAAAAAAAGATTTCTTAAATTTCCAGACAAATTAATGAAATAATTTTTATCGCAAAGAAAGAAAGAAAGGAACAATTTCTGTATGTAAGATTTTAATTCAAAGAGAGGGTATTTCTGGATATTACAATATTCTCACTGGGATTTTAAAATGGTACTTTGTTGGTTTGCAAACAGCACTTTTTAAATGAATGGTTGTAGATTTGTAAATGTGTAACGTTTAAATTTTATTTACCAAAAAGAACATGAGTTTGTTGGATGTTTATTTTGTTTTGTAATTCATTTAAAATATATAGGTCACTGTTCACAATGATAAACCTTTTTGTCTCATCCAAAAGAATAAAAGTTCAAAGTTTTACAATAAAAACACTAAAAAATCTGTTATGCTCATTTAAATTTTATTAAATGGTTTAAGAATGACAGAAGCGTCTATAATTTCTCATCACATTGCTGCTTTAGCTGAGGCATTGATAACCTTAAACCATACAGGCTAATTGATAATGGTGGATGACCATTAGTATTTTTTCATGTGACACAATTATGCAAAAGACATTAGTGCTAACAGGAGTTGAATATAATCACTTTCAGAGGGTTAAAAGCAAAATAAGATCATTTCAGCTTTCTCTTTCTGTAAGTTTCATTTCCTGTTTTCCTTACCTTTTCACTGCTTTGCAATGTGCTCTTCTAGTCCCCGATCCTGCAAAGCAACCTGCACCAATGGACTCTAGGTCCACATGGAGTCCAACTGGTTTATGTAAGACTTCACCGTGAGTTTAGGGATCACATTGCAGAATTAGAAGCCTGTTTAGAATGGGGCAGAGTGAATATCCTTCAGGACTGTTATGTAACTGGCAAATACTGTCTCCCACTGAGCACAGAATCAGTTTATTGTTCTTTCTCTGAAGAGTTTAGGGTGAAATTCCCCTCTGTTTAGAGGGGCCAACTCAAAGCCTATTCAACACTTCCATTCCACTCAACCTAATTTGGGGTGTAAAAAGACAAGCAGTGCTATATAGCCTTTGTACAGGCTCTCTCCAGGAGAATGAATTTCACCCTCAGTCTGATTCCACACCCATTGAAATCTATGACTAAGATTGACGTCAGTGGGTTTTTGAATCCGGTCTTTCACTAATAATTTAGACTGTGATTCTGCAGACTCATATTTTGACTCCTGCAAAAATTGCTGGGGATCTTCAATGACTACAAGTGGGCAGGGCCTCAGTCTTACATCTGATGACTTCAATATGACTCCCTTGGGTGCAGAAAGTTTTAAACACCTGTGTGAGTCTGTGTTGGACTGAGGCCTAAATCAGCTTAGCATTTAATACTGATCACTTCGGTCTATGATAGTCTTAAAGACACAGTTGGGTTGTGTAGGGCTAAAATTTTAGGGTTTGTATTAAAGTATCTTAATAGAAATCTTTATTTGAATTTTTAATTTCACTAATCTTGGTTTTCAGAATTTTCAGTAAGCTTACAATTTGTTTAAGTAAAACATAACTACCTTAAACCCATTTTCAAGTTCATTTACGCATATATGGAGATCACATCATCTTGTGCTGCACAAATGGTGGTTACACCCAAGCCTCATGTAGATATTGGACAAGATATGATTCTATCTTCTAGCATCACACTGATGATCAAAAATACGAAGTAAAGAGCAAACATGGTGAGCCCCAGTAGTTTGTTCATTTTCCATTTAGATAGCGCAATTGAGATGATCACAAACAAGAGCATGAGAAAAAGCAGAACAATTGCACAAAACAAACCATTACTACTGACAGCAACTGAACTGAGTCCATTGAAGACAGAATAAAGGAACCAAGGAACTGGCAAACTGCAAGTAAGGGAAAAATAGTTTAAAGGAATGGTTAAAAAAGTTCATGCAAACACTGAATTTTATACATAGATATAAAGCAATTGGAGTCAAGATCCATGCAGAAAAATGTAATGTGCAATCTTGGTTGTGGTGTTTTATCTAAAACTGACTCTTCTTGCTTTCTACCCTAGGAATTGAGTTTGGGATAGTACTCTGCACTGCTTTGATTTCTTTCGTCCAGGAATCTCAAAGCACTTCACTAATAATATTCATGAATTAAACCTTTCTGTAACACAATGTCAGGTACGTAAGTCTTATCTCTGTTTTACAGATGAGGAAAACAGGCTCGGAGCTTGTGCCTTAACTAAGGTTACACAGGAAACCTGTGATAGATGGGATGGAACTTGGCTCTCATGACTCCAAATCCTGAGCATTAGCCAAGAGATCATTGTTTCTCTCCTGAAAAATTGCTACGGGGAATAGCCTAGGCAGGGGACTGCTCAAACCTTTTCAGAGTGTGTGCTGCCTCTTAATCGCCTCTTTCACAGACCACGTTTCCTCCTACCAGTGCTCACATGGACCATTTTTCCTCCCGTTTTCTATCACAAAACATCCTTGCTGCTGCAGCAACAACAGCTGCTAACAGGACTGTGATAAGAAACTGGGTTTAACTCTTTAATGGGATCTGTCCTTTCAGTCGGGGGCGGGGGAATGAAGCCTGATCCCACTGTCTCCTCTTGCTCCTCATTTCATCTCCTCTGCACTATTTCTACTGTACATTTCTGCCTCCTGCTGCATGCGCTTCTCTAGTGCATGGTCTCTTCCCCTACGTATGCTTTCTTGCTAATGTGTCCTCTTCTATCCCTGGGTAAGCAGGGTCTGAATGAGCTCTCTCCTGCCGAGCTAGTGGAGAGGGGTGGGTGGAAAAGGCTTCAGAACCAGACTGTATTTACAGGAACACAGGTACCCCACACACAGAGCTTTGGCTGGTGGTGGGTTACAAATCACTTTACAAATTCACTTCACTTGAATGCGGGGGTAATGAAATGTTGTTATCCTTATTGTATGAGTAAAGGGCAGCAGAACCGTGCTTAGCCCTGTTTGAGGGGATCACCCTCAACTGAACTGAACTCGCTAAGCAAAGGGCTCAAATGCTAGCCCTCTGTGAAAGTGAGGGGGGGTGGGCCAGGCCCTGCCAGATATGACTGCCCCTCCCCACTGTTCAAAGATAGAGCTAATTAAGGCTCCATTAGGAGTCCCTTGTTTTGCTAAGTGATCACTAGAGCTGAAATCACTTCTTGTGGGACAGAGTTTTCTGCCCAGCCTGCGTCAGCAATGAAATTCCCTCCCTGAGAGCGAAGATCACTGGGAGCTGAGTGGAACCTCATGGGCCTGACCAGCAGAGGCCACAGTACAGAAGCAGGTGGCAGAAGGTGATGGTGTGCATTGGTGATAGTTGGCAGGGGGGCAGTGGAGTGGGGAATGGTCAGCAGGGTGGCTGTGGGCAGTGGCGTACCAAGGGGGAGTGGTGGGTGGCCATGCCCATGGGAGTTGGCCGGGGAGGGGCGCTGGCTAGGCCCTCGGAGTAGTCGTCCCTGGTCGCAGACAGACAAGGCATACTTCCAGCCCCTCCTCCCCTGCGCTGGGCACCAGGAGGGACCACGGGGACCAGAACCTGTCATGCCCTCCTCCCCCACAAGGCAGCCCCCCCCACAGCGGGACGAGATTAGGAAATGGGCCTGCTAACTCCCCTTTGTGGGGTACTGCCCACACTGCTGCTGCTGGGGGCAGTGGGGAAGAGCGGGACACAGGTCCCTTCCCTGCGTGGTGCTGCCAGTGACCAGGAGGGAGTGGGGGAGAGCAGAAAATGGGCTGCAGACCCCTGTTCCCTCCCCCCCCCGCAGGGTGCTGCCACTGTAAGCATGGCCCCTGGGCTCCCAGACCCCAGTGCGCCACTGCTGGCGGGGTGGCCAGTGGAGCGGCCAGACAGCAGAGCGATCAAAGGCCTGGGGGTGACCTCTAGCTGTACCTCTGCACTCTGGCTCTGCGCTGCCTAAGGACCGCCGTTGTCAACGGGGCGCTGTGCGGGGAGGCGCGTGGAAGGAACTTCTGGGTGCTGGCCTTGAGAATCGGAGGCGAACGGAACTGCCCAGCGGGCTCTGGGATGGGTGTTTTGCTCGTGGTTTTATGCTCGTGAATCCTGCTTGCGGGGTCTTCCCTCGTTAGCGCCGGGTTCCTTTCCCCTCCGATTGATTAGAAGGTTTTTCTCCACACCCAGTCTCTGTGCTGGGCAGGGGCACCGTTGCCTCCAGAGGTGCCCAGCAGGTGCTGTGCTGTCCCAGGCTGCCGGATGGGAGCTCTAGCCAGTTTTATGTTGTGCTGTGGAAAACGAGCTGCTAGATAGTGAACCCAGACCTTGCTGCTCCCAGCTCCGTCTGGCAGAAGGGCTGCACGTGCATGTGCTGCCCCCTGCCTAGTCCCCCACACGTCCTCTCCTATTGACAGCCCAGGGCCCAGGTGTTTCCTGCTCTGCTGCTGGCTTTGCTCCTGTTTCTGCAGCCCAGCGTCCCCCACGCGTCTGCTGCGTATGGGCTATTCCCCGCCTGGCGCCAGTTTCTGGAGGCAGTTCAAAGCTGTAGCACAGGCTGTGCTAGCCATGCCCTCTTCTCTGGCCTGCTGCCGTCTCTGCCTCCAGGGGCAGTTGTTTGTGCTCCTGACCTTTCCTTGGCTTTTTCTTTTTTTCTTTTTCTTCATTTTCCGGCAGGACCAAGTAGCCTGCTTTGTTCTCGTCTCCTCTTGGACCGGATATTTAGCAGCAGGTGGCTCAAGCTCTTCTGCCTGCTCTCAGGGATGGCAGTGCAGCCACACAAGCTCTGGGCTAACCCCAAGAGATATCAATCTCGTGAAGCAGCTTTAATGAGCTCTACGGAGGGCTAATGATGCCCTCTACCTGCCTTCAGCTGGCTGACCCTACTGCTGCTAGGGCATGGAGCTTGGGGTTGGACAGGCAACTTGGGACCCATGTCCCCCAAGAAGCTGAGACTCCACCCCAGAAAAGCATGACCAGGAGACACAGCGGAACAGGGAGAGGCTTTAAGCATGAGGAGGACCCCATAAGCCCTGGGGTAATTCAGGACTTAAGGATAAGATCCTAACAAAGCTCCTCACCCCACCCCAAGTCCTGAAATGGGTCCAAAGTGCACTGGGGATAGAAGCGGGGCTCACAATCAGCCCCACTTTCTCCCAGCTTGAGGCAGGAAACTCTGGCAGTGATTCCCCATCCCCTGGCCTGGCCTACAAAAGAGGAATCAGAGGGAAAAATTTTACAGGGCTCAAGGCCCTGTGCAAGGCTAACCACAAAAGAAAGGCCTGCAAAGCGCGTGTGCACCCACCCAAAAATCAGGGATGTGGGGGAGAGGAGATCAAACCCCTAGAAGGTATCTGTCCTTGGAATCAGACACTGCCTCCTCTGCTAAGGAGAGCGAGCAGACTGATTCTGAGCAGAACATGGACAAAATCCAACAAAGGGTTTTTTTTCTCCCCCCCGAGAAGATTGTAACCATGTGCAGAAAGGTTATATCCACAATCGAGTTCAGGCCTGAACAGGCCTTCAAGGACAAGTCTCTGAGCAAATACCTCCCTTCCAAATCCTCCCCTGAGGGAGTGACTTCCCTGCATCTATCCTTTGAGGAGATAATCAGGGAGGGGTGGGAATCTCCTGAAAAGGAGAAAAACAGTGACAGATATTCTCAGATCCTACAAGCTGCAAGAGCCAAAGAATACTCTCTCAGATGTGCCTAAGGTCAGTGCTGCCATAGCATCTCTAGCAAAGGATAAGGTTATTCCACCTGAAGGGAACTTTTCCCCTAAGGATCCCATGGATAGGAAGGTGGAAGCCACCCTTAGAAGGGACTTCAATGCAACCTCATCCACGCTCAGAACATCCCTAGCAGCCAAATGCTTTGTTTGAGCCACAGTGTGAGCTGGAGGACCTTAATGCCTAAAGGGCAGAGACCAATCCGACATTAAGTCTATACTTAAGAAAATCTCTCTAGTAGCAGCAGCATTCATGGCAGATGCTCCAATGGATGCTCTGAGGGCTTCTGGTAGGGCCATGGCATCCAGCTCAAAGGCCAAGAGACACAAATGGCTTCATTCCCTGGACAGTAGATACTCCAAACAAGTCCCATGCTAAAGTTACAGGATTTCTCCTTTTTGGGGAAAAAAATAGGACAAGACAGCAGCTGAAAATGCTGCCAATCCTAAACAGTCTCTCCCTTCTACACTTTCTGCTCTTAGAACGAGCTACAAACCCACTATCAGTCAGAGCTGCTCCTTCTATCCGTCTTCCTCACAGAGGTTCCAGAGGAAAGAGACCAGATCTGTCAGGAGAACCAAGGAGTGAGCGGAAGGCCCCAAGGTGCTCCCGCCATTTCCCAAGGGTTCATTATGACAATGGGTGATTGTACTTCTGCCCTGAGCTGAGCTTGAAACTCAGGGTTTCCCACTTTCCAGATGAATGGGTGGCTTCTAACACAGAAAAATGGGTGTGAGAGAGAGTTTAAGGGAGTATCCCTGGTGCACTAAGGGTTTCACCCCTGTTCCTCCTCCTTTCAGTCATCCATCACCAGTGCGAGCTGCTCCAGAATGAGTTCTCCCATCTCCTGCATATAGGAGTGCTAGAAGCAGTTTCCCCAGAAGAATGCTTCTCAGCATTTTACTCCATCATCTTCTTTGTTCAGTTCACTGACTAGAGAAGTCAGTGCCATCTTCTACCTCAAAAGACTCGACAAATGAAGAAAAAAGGGTCTGGAGGGAGACCCTATTTTGATAGCGACAGCTCTGTCTCAAGGGAACTTTCTGGCAGACAAACATCTCCACATTCCAGTGTGCCCCTGCCATCGCAGACTTCTGAAATTTTCTTATGGCACAGACGTGTCAGTGGCACAGTCCTACCCACCACTTGACAGAAGCAGGATCTCATATCCAGGTTCATCAAGCGCATGCAAGATCCCAAACCAGGTCATCAACTCCCTGAGGTGGTGGAAAGTCCCAGGCAACATCCACAGGGGTTTCTCCACATCCCTTCCAGACCCTCATCACTGACCTGAGCCTGAAGGGATGGGAAGCACATCTGGGACCCAGCATAGTGCAGGGCAGCTAGAGCCCTGGGGAAAGGAACCACAGCCCCAGGCTCTTTGTGCTCAGAGCAGTCAAACTAGCTATTCTGAGATGCTAGGGTCACCTGGAAAGCAACCACATCCTGGTCAGTCAGGCAACACAAGTTGCATACACAAACAACCAAGCAGAGACAAGACATTTGGCTCTACATGCAGAAGCGCTGGAGATAATGGAGTGCACAGAAAAGACAATCCCTGCCCAAAAGGTGATCCACAAAAAAGGGGAGCTGAACAAGAGGCAAAGTGGCTCAGCCGTTGGAATGTCAGCAGCCCACAATGATGCCTAAACCAGAAAGTCTTCAACCTAATTGCGCACACATTCAGTTGACCTGGTTGCCAGGCACAAGAATGCAAAATAGCTGAAATGTTTCACCAGCTAAGCAGACCCTATGTCTATGGAGAGATGCTCTGTCTCAGAGACAGCCTCAAGACTTGCTATACGCATTCCTGCCCTACCCTCTCATAGGAAAAATGATCCAAAAGAGAAGGCGAGAAGACACAGGGGTGATATTGCTAACTCCACACTGGCCAAGGAGACTGTAGGTATCCAACTGGATAGAACTACAGAGGAAACCATCATTGCAGCCACCGGAAAGGCCAGACCTCCTTTACCAACTACCATTCCTCCACTGACCCAGACAGTCTCTGTCTGACAGCCTGGCTGTTGAAGGGAAGCATCAGACATGCTTGATCTATCTTCCAAAGTGATAGGGACTCTGCTGTCTTTGAAGGGAGCTTCTAGCTAAGTCTGTTCCTCCATCTGGACCAAATTCAGTGTTTGGTGTCGAGCACAGAGTAAATCCAAGAGTTATTCTGGATCTCCTTCAAGAAGGAGTGGATAAGGGACTTCAGTCAAGCACCATGATACACTCGCTGTTGGCCCTCAGTATTGTACTGTTCACCAGGACATTGTCTCCCTGGCTGAGAGCCCTCAGGTCTCCAGGTGCCTCATAGCAGTTACACTGGACAGACCAGCCATCAGATTGATCTTCCCTACGTGGGGCCTATCAGTGGTGTTGAAAGCCCTAACCACCCATTCCTTTGAACCTCTGACATCGGTATCACCATTTTACCGCTCCATCGAAACCTGTTTTCTGGTCACCATCCCTGCTGCCAGACAAGTTTCAGAATTGGCAGCCTTATCTATAGAGAAACCTTCCATGATGACAAGGTGGTGCTATGAACTCTTCTTGTCTAAGGTAAATTCTCCTTTTCATACCTTGCAGGAAACTGTCACCCCCTCATTCTGTCCAAAGACACACACAGTGGCCAACTGTGAAGTTATGGCACCCCTTGATGTCAGGCACTAAAGATTTATCTCAAGCATAGAGAATCTGCAAGGAGATCAGGCTCTCTGTTTGTTTCCTTTCACCCAAGAGGTCAGGGCCTTAAAGCATCCATCAGATAGTGTATCACTGAGGTACACAAAGCATCCAGTGTGCCTGCTCCAGAAGGAATCAAGGCACATTCTACAAAATCCATGGCAAACCCAATGGCCAAAAGTGCATGTGCTTCCTCCACAGAGATCTGCAGGGCAGCAACGTGGGCATTGGCTAACACCTAAGGCACCGGGGCATGGACTTTGTCTTCCACAGAGGCCTCTTTCGGGAAGAGGGTGCTGCAGGCGATGGTCCAATAATGGCCTTGCCATTTCAGCAATCCTAAGGGGGGGGGGGTTTCTTTTCCTTGTTCTTATTCCTTGTCTCTTGTTCCTGTTTTTGCTTGTTCTCTTACCCCGCCCTACTCTGTCCATTGCTCATGACTTCCCATGCATGGCAGAATTGTGGGAGATGCTGGGCTGCAGAATGGAAAACGAATCACCTGGCAGCAGGCCCCCGAAGGGCATATGGCTAGCACAGGCTGTGCAATGGCCTTGAACTGCTCCGGAAACTACAGACAGGAAGGGAGTAGCTCATATGCAGCAAAGTCGGGAGAGATGCTGCTAGCAGAAAATAAATGACTGAGTCAGGAAATTTCCATTCCTTCACCGCCTCTTCTTTTATCTATCAGTGAGCTCTAACAAAGCAAGCTGGAGGGATGGCAGCTCTGTTTGCAGCCACTCAGAGCAGATTCCAGGGACGAGGAGCCTGGACACTGCAGAAGCAGCCCCACAGCGGGAGGAAGCGGCAGCACCAGGTAACGTGGCAGCAGTCCAGGTCAGTAGCAAGATTTCTCTGCACCACAGCCCTCGGTCACTCAGGAATTGCCCCATCACATGGTCCACGTTCTACTTTTTCAAAATGTATCTAATGGTTAAACAGTCACTTGACATCACCATCTCCTTAGCATCTGGCCTGCATCACGAAAACAATCCCTTTTGTAGACATGTTTTCAGATTTTTCCCTGAAGTGTAGCTGGTAAAAGATACGGATCTAAAACTATCGCTGGCCTGTCATGCTCTGAACTACACTAAAGGTGCTACCAAACAAAAAGATAGAACTATTTACTTTTGTGGGAAAAACAGCTAATCGATGGCTACTCCCTCGTATGATTATGAGAAAAGCAATATCAGATTAGTGCAGATCTCTAGATCCTATCATATAAAAAATGCATCAAACTCTGTAAGAGGATCAAAGCAAGTGCAATTACCCTACACCAACTCCCCCCCCCCCCAAAACACCAAAAACCAGAAATAAAACGTTAAAAATGTCAATTAAGAAGGAGAAAACATTCTCAGTTAAAGGAGGGACACTGTCTCTCATGTAAAATGTTTTTTGAGGCACACTGAGATCCTTGGATAAAGCTGCTGTTCTTATTTCGAACCACGTACTCATCATGTTCAGTAGCAACACAGCAGTTTGGACTAAAAACGTATACCACTTAAAAAGTCTTGAGCTACCACCACAATGCAGTACCTGATATTGGGTTTTAGTTCTATAATCTCCCTTCTGGGCAGGTTAACTAAAGAAATAGTGTGTTCCAATAAGTGTGTGTAACCGATTGTCCAGATGTCCTTTTATTTGGTTTTTATCCAACGTGAAAGTAACAAGTAAGATTTAGACTGGACTAGAAATACAGCATCTTGTACTTCAAAACAAATGTGGCTCTTAACACATGGCTCACACTTACCCAACTGTGATATCAAAGATGTTGCTGCCCACAGAGCTGGACACAGCCATATCACCCAAGCCTTTCCGCGCAACGATAACGCTTGTGATGAGGTCAGGGATTGAAGTCCCTGCTGCCAGGATTGTTAAACCCATAATTTCCTCTGATATCCCAATTGTTTCTCCAACCTAAGAAACAGCAACAATAGTTCTTCGTTTTGAAACATAGAATTGAATTACCCTCCTCATTCCTGTAGGCTTGGTACTGTATTTGGGTTATGATTTTATTTGAAATCCTCTTAAAGGCTGGAGCCTATTTCTGCTTTTCAGCATACAAGATGACCTAATTCTATAGCACATTTTGACCTGAAATCCTTTCCTGAATGGAAATGATTTCCTTTAACCCCTTCTAATGGCAAAGTGGTGCCTCAAATGCAAGACCAAGTGGGAACTTTGTTCAGTTACAGCACAGCACCCTTCTGTCTGGGAGACCTGCAGAAAATGTGGAGTTATTTTTACTCTACAAATTTAAAACTGGCCAAATCATGGTAAGCTCTGTATCTGAGTGGTCCTCCTAATTGGACAAATGGTCCCATTTGCTGATTGACATCTCTGCTGCAGTTTGGTGTCCACAATTCTATTGATTCATGGTTTGATTAACTAAAAGTTAAATGGGCAATATATCACGAAATAGAAATATATAGACCCCAGTCCTGCAAGGGGCAGAGTACCTTCACCTCCCCTTGAATGGCAAATTAATATTAAGGCAAGGGGCATTAAGGGCCCTCACCACCATGCTACAGCAGACCCTATATTCTCTTAGAAATTTAATTAGATAAGGATAAAACACTTACGTACCCTCACAGAAACATGCACTGATAAAAAGATTAAGATAATTCTCAACTTGCCTACATTTCTTCCACTGATGCATAAACTCCCTTAGAACCTCGGGGCGAAGGATTAATCTTTGCCAAACGAACAAGGATGAAACTGAAAATTTTCTCTTGGGTTCTCACAGTGCCATCCAACAAACACTAGAAATTTTGTTCTATCTGTAAATTCATTGAAAACAAAGGGTATGTCCACGCTACAACAGCACTGGTGCGGTGCTGCGGCTGTAGCATAGATGCTTCCTACATCAGTGGAAAGGGTTCTTCTATCAATGCAATCCACATCTCCAAAAGGTGAAAGCAAGGTCGATGGAAAAATTCTTAGGCTGACTTAACTAGGTCTCTCAGGGTACAAAATGTTTTGCAGCCCTACGCTATATAGCTAGGTCTATCTAATTTTTAGATGTAGACCAGGCCAAAGTATCTGCCACAGTGGTGCATTGTGCCCCTTCTCTACTTGTTTTGACAACCTGTCTTGTTTCTAGGCAGAAAGAGAACCTCTTACCTGATGCGCCCACCACACCATAAGGTAGGAGAATGCTGCAATCCACATGATGGATGCTAGAAATGTGATGGCAAAGAGGTTTCTAGAGCTCTGTTCAAAGCAATTTTGAAAAGGAAACAATTAGGGGGGATTTAATCTTCCCAACAGCCCTTAGGACTGGGTCAAACACAATGAAAACTGCATTACCCTTGTTCCTAACAGCCTGCAGCCATGCAGTGTCGAAATGTCTGAGATGTAAGCAGTGCGACCAGGCCCTACCACTACACATTGCTAATGAAATGCCGTGGCTCTAGACAGCCTAGTGTGCAGTAATTTAATCTCATGTCAGTTGACGTACTGGATGGCCAGTGCTATGTAGGTACAGAAATAGCTTTTGTTTGTTTCTTCTTTGCATTTTTCCAGTGTTTGCTTTAAAAAAAAAAAAAGTACTGAGGTGGGAAGTGACGTTTTCTAGCCTCAGGACAGGTATAATGAACTGAGTGGCAGTGCAAACCAGCCCCCACTTCCCTGCCAATCTGCCCCATGCACATCATGGACCAACTATATGGCATGGACAGAGAGTAACTCAGGCTTTAGGCTCGTTCTGTTTTAGCCTCTGCTGATGCTGCTATCTGAGGTGAGGTCTACACTGATGGCAGCGAAGACCCGCTCAGTCGATCTGGATGTTGCTTTAATAAAAACACCTCCCAAAAAAAGCGTAGCACTGCGTCAGCGGGTATGCATTTCCCATTGGCGCAGCCTAGTGGAGAGGGCGTGCAAAACAATGGTCACAAAGTCGAAAGAAGTTATGCAAGCTACTCTATGTACGTACTCTAACTCTACGTACTCTAACTCTACGTACGTGCCCTACTCTGTGTGGTTTGCACAATTCCCATCAACTGCCGCCGAATTTGCCAGGCAGTGTAGACCAGGCCTGAGAGTGCCAGCTGCAGCGGTGGTTTCTGTCCTGTCAAACCTGGGCTGACATAGTTGCTGCGATTTCTTTAAAGGAGTCTCTACCATGTGGGATTAGCCATTGCCTGCTGGTTTGGCCTTGTACAATTCAGGATAAGGTAGAGAAGAATACCTACTTTCATTTACTCCTAGCTTTTGAAAGCTACCCCACCACCGGAACTGGGGCTATGCTCCGGCTCCCGCTAACATCAGTGGGAAGTAGATACACAGATGCCCTATGGGGAAAATAGAGACCTGGGGCTCTGTTGCACATAAAGAAAGTAAAATCTTACTGGGTTCCTAACATCAGGCACGGTGAGCCAGAGGGGGAACACAATAGGCAGGAGGAAAAGGTAAATAGCTTGTTTTCTCCTAGTCTCTGGCCATTTGAGGGATAACGGCTCATTTTCTTCCTCTTCATCTTCATCCTCGCTCTCATCATCACAATCCTCATCCTCCTCAGAGCTGCTGCCTTCTGTCTCACCACATTCCGGAGAGGGCTGTGAGCCAACACAAAAACAACCCGCACAGTTTGAAACATCTAGAAGTTGACACTGATGACTGCATGCATGCATGCTGTGGATGTCTGTGTGTTCCTGTCCCCCAGGGCAGGGATCTAGTTTTTGGTTATCCCATTTGTAAATATTTGCAGAACAGTACGTCCCACAGGGCACTGTTACGTGATCACATTGTGAAAGATCCCATCTCAGTACAGCTGCCCAGGGAGCAGCTTTAATACCTGAACTGTGTGTATTGGGGTAGTGCCCAAAGGCCCTGGGCACAGATTGGGACCCCATTGTGTTGGGCACTAGACACACTTAGACAATACACACGTTATGCTGGCATTAAACATCCTCATCTCTTCAAAGGGGACACCATCCCTTCCCTGGGTTAGGGCACATATCATTAGAACAAAAAGAACTGCCACAGAGGAAGACACAGTCTTTGTCCCAACCAATCTAGACAGGCTGTGATAGCCTCATTTCCATTGTGGAGTAACTTACTCATTGAGTAGCACCACTGAAATCAACGGCCCGGCTTGAGGAGTAAAACCGTACACTGTATAAGGCTGCCACAGTCTGCTCCTACAGTACCTTTGAGCCTAGACTGGATTAGAGGTAGCATTTTGGGGGCTTAGCTGAATAGGCCTAACTCATTATTCCCGGTAGCTTTCTCTGTTACCAGGCATGATAGCTCATTACGATGGTCTATTTAGTGTGGCTAATTACTCGAGGTGGGCTTCGACTGTGCAGGGCTCTGACCTGCACTGAGCTCTTATTCTACAGGGCTCCCATTCACAGTACCTGCCCACCGTGCGGTGTGCCCATGCTGCGTTTGTCCTGCACCTCACTGAGGTCGGAGTCGCTGGCAGGCGTTACTTGAAGAACAGCGTTCGGTAATTCTGCTTCTGCTTTGTTCTCTGCTTGAAAGGATAAAGAGCGGTGAGGGCCCCGCGATGCAAACAGGCAGAGATGACCTCCCCCCTTATCAGCAGGGAGCTTGTGAGTGTGAAACATTTACGTTTCCAACCCCATAAACTGGAGCAGTGCAGAACAAGCTCTTTCCAGAGGGTAGGAACCTCAGTCTATTATTTGTTCCCACTTCCCTCTGTTTATCTTACAGATGTGCTCCCAGTTAGAGTCTGGCCAGCAAAAGCAGGGCACAATCGGGCCCTCTGCTCTTATACGTCAGGTTCTTGCAGCAGCTTTGCCGTACTCCTTTAGGCTGAGGTATCACTCAGCCTTAGCCAGGCAACTAAAGGCACACCTAGCGAGTCAAGCAGTGCAGATTGTCTGATCACTGATGGACACGTCTCAGCGCAGGTTTGGAGAAGGCTATTAAAGCCAACCTCAGCAACCAGGCAGGATGTAGAGCTCTGTTTCCTTCTTTCCCCCATGACCGGGGCTTTTCTAGGAGCTGCTGATGTTCAAGGTTTCTCAGAAACGACTGTTCTGGATGCCAGGTTTTAATCCCTAATCACCTAGTACATGTTCAGAGAGAAAAGTGCCAACACATGATAACACAAAGGAAAAAAAACCCCAGAATCCTCTCTGTTGGTCCCTCCAGTGATGTAATTAACCCATGTAACCAAAAGCAAAATCAGCCGCTCAGAACAGTGCTGGAACATGGATATTGCACAGTTGTGGGAAGAGGGTCATTGAGTCAGAGAGTCTGATCTTGACATGGTGCTGTAGTGTGGCTTAGCAAATACATTCTGGGCCCATCTAGACAGCCAGCTCTGCCAGGTCAGGGGATCATGTTATAACAGAATAATACCTAGGCTTGTACTGTAGGATGGTTTGGTCTGAACTGTGCAGGTTGAACCAAACCCTCTTATAATGGTCTTAATGAAGCTGTCTTTACAGCCTTGTGAAAATTGGAGGTCAGGTTTTCAGAAGCTGCTTTTGGTGTGTGCCATTTGGTGGTTGCATAAAAAGGTGCTCAGAAGTCGGACCTCAAAAACTTTTGGCCTGAGTCTATAGTGCAGTTCGGTAACATGGGTAGGGTGTAGACTAGCCCCATCCATACAAGAAAGATCCTCTTGGGGGTAGATCTTTACCTGGGGTAAATAGTTGCTCCACTGAAGTTAGTGGAACTTTGACCATTTACTCCAGCTCCCAGATCTTTATCTAGGGCAGGCTTCATCCCAGCATGGTCCCATCTCCACAGGTAAGACCAAACAATGTTACTACCTGTTTGGAGCACTCCAGTGGTGTAGCACTGTGCCTGTGGAGATGGGCCCTTTAGTGTGAATTTTACCCATTCGCTTTCCGATGGCTCCAATCCTTCTGGCAGCGTAGATCCATGTTGCAGCACTGGACAGCTACCGCCTCTACAGTTGCTAGCTCAAGCAGCCTAGGTATCGCTAGTGAAACAGAAAAAGCCAGCAACTATTGACAAGACAATTCTCTGGGACATTTCGTATGACATTCCCTTCAGAGTAACCCTGCCGTGTTCCACTCAAGGAGTCAGCCCTGGGCATGTACCTAGCTCCCAGACTTAAGACTCTTTCATTTATTTTAAAGAACAAATCCCATTTGCAGCCACCCTGGTATGTTACTGGCACAATCTTCCCTTCTGATTGAAACAGCCCGTCTCATCCTGGCCATTTCCATGTGAATGCTTATTGAACTAACGCACTCCCAGGGCTGTGCGGGAATGAACTTGATTGCCAGCTATTGGTGCAGGTTTATAACCTGAGCAATTACACCTACTTTCTTCTAGACAGCTGCACGTGATCTGTGCTCACAGAGTGGGAATTTGTGTTGCACCGATACATGGCATGGGCAGTCCTGGCTGCAGCGCTGGTGGGATGAGCAGGTACAGTGCCAAGCAAAAGGACTCTACAGGCAAATGCGCAGCTTGCCGTGAGCTCACCTTCCAATCTCCCTCCTTGTCTGACCTGAGAGCCTAGCTTGCCCGTGGCCAAGTTGCTCATGATGTCAAGTTTGTCTTTAAACTTTGCTGTGAATGAGAAGACGGGCAGGCCTGTCATCAGCAGTAGCAAATCAGCTCCCACCAATGAGCCCTTTAGTGTGGGCTCCAGTCACCCTGAGAGCCCAAAGCTTTCAGCTCTGGAGTGTTGCTAGTTGACCAGGATTGTTCTGTCTAGGCAGTCAGCACTGCAGTCCTTAGCCCTGAGCTCTTACGATCTGGTTTGCCAGAACTCTGAAACAAGCAGCTTTAAAAGAAAGTCTAGCGAAGATGTGGATGGGGAGAGGCAGAGCGGTGCTGGTTCCAGTTGAGAAGCATGGCTGAACTTCAGTGCTGCAGAGCAAACCGGGAAGGCAGGCACCTCAAGGTAAGATGACGATGTTACCGGAGCAGTGCTGACTTTTTGTTCAGTTTTGATTACATGAAAACCAAAGCAGCGCCTCCTCTGGTCATGTGACTGGAGAAGAGGTTTGGCCGGCATGCCTGAGAATGCTCTTTACATCCCATTGAGATGTAAGATGCCAAACTCTGCTAAGTGCCTTGTAGATCTCTTTTCACTGCAGAGCTATCTTGGATAATTGGCGCTAGGGTTGGTCTGGCCCAGTTGTGAGCAGCCATGCCCCAAAGTTACTGTGTTCTTGCTGGCATCGCGCTCCCCCAGGGGTGGTGCTAGGATATCTGTGGGTACATCGCTTGGGTCTTTGCGCTAAGCTGAGATGCTCTATGATTCCTTCCCCCTGAGTTGTGGGAGAACCTGGCTGGCCTCCTGGGAACATGGGCGGAATTGTGGGAAGGCATTGGAGGACTATTAGCATTGGAGTGGTTTAGCAATGTGGGTGGGTTACTAGTCCCAGGGACAGCAGCCCTGGATCCTAGCTTAGATTCCAGGATGGGCCAGCAAGGCCGGGTTGAAAGCACCACTAGACTCAGGTGAGAGGTTCTGAGTGTGGACAGGAGGAGGTAGGGGAACACCTGTGTAAGAGCCTTAGTTCACCCGGCAGTAGCTCCGTGTGCCCTGAGCAATCAGCACTTTACAGACATGGAAGGCCTAGGTGATGCTTTTCTACCCAGTAGCCCTGGATGCTGGTCTCTATGTGAACTTCCTCTGGCAGTTTCATCAAACTGGTTTCAATCTGCTGCACTGCTGGCTGCGTGACAACACCATCCAGTCGTTATTTGCATGGTTTGCTCCTCGGGGCTGGGCCCTGTCACTTTACTTGCCTCTGTGGCACCAAGTGAATAAAAAGCATAACCTAAGGCCCTGAGCCTGCAAACTGAGCCACTCGGGACAGACTCTTATAGCTACCTGAGCCGCACGGATACTAATGGGGGTCCCAGCAGACATCCGCTCCCATGAACCACCTTTGCAGGATTAGTGTCTTTGTAAGGAAGAGATCTCCACCCTAACCTTGGGCTGAGCCTTGTTTTCTCCTGTTCTACCAACAGGTGAACTAGGGGAGCCCATAGGTTTAGAGTATTTGCTAGGTAAGGCATAGGCATCAGTCACAGCAGTAAAGCAATGAGCCTACAGGCCTCTGGCCTGTAAGACAATAGCTTAGCTAAACAAGGCATAGGGCCCAAAACTCTTAGTGTACACAGGTAACCAGGAGTGACCCTAGACTCCAAGAGAATGCTGTGACTAAACGGCTAACAGGTAACCACAGGATTCTAGTTTGTACCAGCTGGGGATGTTTTCATTTAGGAACGGCTGCTGATGTCTGACCACAAGAGTGCCATAGCACTCAGTGATGTATATTTTCAACAGGTTGAGGTAAAGTACCTAGAAGCCAATGGGAGAAAGGCATCCTAACATTAGTACAAATACAAATAAGGAAGAGTGCAGTGCCCCCTTCAGCCTATGCATTCGGCATACTAGCACCAGCGTAACATTATAAAAGTTTCTTGGGGATGGGGAGACACAGCTTTTGGGCTATGTCAGGATGATGACCACTGGTAATGGTGATGGGGAAAATCAGGAGGAGGAAGGAGACAATGAGGAGAAGATAATGATTAACATTTCAGGTGGTTCTGCGAGGGATGGTGTGAGGGCATGGCTGCTCAGATGCACGTTCTGTATTATCTCTATCTATCTTGCTGGGTTAGAGTGTGTGTGACTGTGCTCACTGTATTAATGAAACTATCACAAATACAGAAGGGTTTACTAAGTGAGCATTTCAGCCATGCACATCAGGATTCCCAGCTGAACAGTAATTTTAATAATACTGGGCCTGATCTTGGGACAAGAACCCAGCCGAGTGCCAACTGGCAATTCTTTAGCTTTAAGTATAATTAATACACAATCCATAGATCAGGCAACACTAGCGTCTCAGCCCATGACCTCAGAGCAGCTGACAAAGGCAGCTGGATATCAGAGTTGGGAGGGGGTGAGAGCCATTTTTGGCCAAAATGGCATTTCCTCAAGAATGGAAGTGGGGAGGGGGGAATTGCAGCCCTGCATTTCTAGATTTCCAACCAGCTCGACCTCTGAGCCTCCTGGTACAGATGGGGAAAAGATTAGTTCAAGCTCAGAGCCAAAGTCCGTGCAGACTTGCCCCTTGTATTGTCATTTAATCACGTGCAGCATGGGTCTGAAATGTGCCAAAGCAGAGCTCTCTCTCTGCCGCTGCTGTGCACAGATGTAAACTGCTACGCGGGGGGCGATGCTGAATGCCCAGTCTTTCTAACCATTAACACACACTGCCACCCTGATTACTCTCCCACGCACTAGTGGGAGATAAAGCACTTGCATTGCAGTGGGGTTGGGTCAGGGCATCATGTCGCCACACTGAACGACACTAATATAAACACCAGCACTAGGCACCTGGTCCTTGCCTGAGCTAAGGATGTGGAGCCACTCTTGGACTGGAGAGTGAGGCCGAGCTGGTAAACTGATTAGGTTCAGGCCTGACTGGCCACTGGCCAGTTTGTATGAGATCAGCCTCAGTGATTTAAAAGTGGGACATTAATTCTCCTGACACACGTTCCAAGGGATGGGGGGGGGCTGTCATTGGCCAAGAAGGCAGTCAGTTGCAACACCTGAAGGTTGGTGCAGGGAGAAAGGATATTTGCAGGTTAATTCCCTGTTAGTGCTTTGGCTTATTCAGCTGTCCTGCTCCACCATCGCCCTGACCTCATCTATCCTGGTGGGGCTGTTCACACTGCTGCATTCAGGACTTCTCACAGAGCTAAGGCTTTGGCTGTGTTGGAGGGTGGGGGAGAGGCGGGACACTGTAATGGGAGCAGGCTATCAGGGTCACACACTGGGTCCTGAATAATCCAAATTAACTGAATAGCAAGAGGAGGTTAAATTCAATAAGTCCTCCATAAACCCATGGTCTGATCCAGGAACCGTACTATTGAGCAACTATTGGGGAAATACTGTGATCTTCACCCACATTATTAACCATTCCCAGACTGACTCGTTTCTGCTGATGGCTATTGGTACAGTTTCCTATATATAAACCTGGCCCTATTGCAGAATGGTTTGTTTTTCCCATTCCCAATGACAGCTTCTTTCTTCCCTTCAGCACATGGGGCACTATTGTTTTGCAAATTACCCATGAATCTGAGCTTTATTTCTCACAGAGAAGCTATTCCTTTTACAAGATGGCAGATAACTTGTGTCAAGAATAACAAAACCGGCCCTTGTATTTCAGCAGCCTCACAACCATTAGAAGAGCAGGGTCACATATCCTGCCCTCCTGTTAGTTAATTTTTTGTATATTCCTCTTTTGGAAGTGGCTTCAAGCACTGAATGCCAGGACATCAGGATGTCACACTGAGCCTATTGAAAAGAACCAGTACCCTGATTCTGTTGTTCTGAATCTTCCTGCATGTCTATAATACTCACAGGGCCAAATGTAGCTGTGGTATAATAAAAGGAAACCCTACTGATCTGTTGATCTGACCATTGTTGATCTGTTCCTCTTCAATTCCTAGTTTAGTCTGTTTAGATACACATTTTCTGTAGTACCTGTGATGCTGACAGACCAGCTCAGGTCAGAGAAATAGGCCAATTAATTTGTGTGAATATCAAAGGAATGTTAAATGTACTAATTCACTTTAGTGTTAATTTAGTTCAAAGGAAAAGGGAACGATATTGTCTCCGCTTATCTGTAACCTGCTGATTGCTATTGAGTTACATTATGTATAATCCTGTACTTAATTAACCCTTGATCAAAAGTGTGTGTTAGTATTAAGATAAGAATTTACTTGATGTGTGAACTTCATGAAAACTAATAAAAGATTGTTGTATGCTGTTACATTATAATTTACATAGCATATATCCTGAGAATTAGATTTTCCCATCAAAAGTGATTGGAGCATTGGAAATGTCGATGAAGAAGATTGCTAACTTCAGAGCATGGGTCATGTTCAGCAATGAATTTCACAAGCTCAGTTTGCATTTAGGCAACAAAGGAAAAGCCCATGCTGTGATGAAAACACTTGCCAAATTGCTTTCCATGGAAAGCAGCTATCAAAATGGATCCAGGGATTAATCCTATATCACTGAACTGAGTGAACTGTTTGGACACTCACAAGGGAGTGCACCTGAAGCAAGACAGGGATCCACAAAGTTATTTTGGATAACCCTGAGAGACTTAGGGAAAAATAGGGGATCACCACCTTCCTGCTATCATTTTGGATTTATACCTGTTAATGTATTTTACCTGCATTAACCTCTCAGTAATGCTCACTCCTTTTTCTTAGCTAATATATCCTAGAGAAATTGACTGCCAGTGTTGTCGTTGATGTGAGATCGACAGTATCCCGTGACCTGGGGTAAGTGACTGGCCCTTGGGGATCAGGAGTAACTTAATGTGATGTGGTATTTGGTAGAGTAGCCGTTATCACAAAGTCCAGTTTGCTGGGTGGCAAGGTAGGCTGGAGAGCCTAAGGGGACTATTTGTGACTCCAGGATAAGACTAACAGTGATCCAGCAGTGCACGTTTGTTACTGGCTTGGTGAAATCTAATGATAGGCTATGGTACCATCAGTCTGGGGGGTCTGCCTGTTTTCTGACACTCCAGCCTGCGATTGGCACTCTCAGTTGTGAGCCACTCCAGGCAGCGTGACAGTGCCCATTGCCAAAGCATCTAACTATAACTAGGGACAAAGAAAGAAATGGGAAGGGAACCTATTTCTTGGGACATTACATTACACAGAAACCACAAACCAAGATGTGGCTGTTCTGGACTGTGCACTGTGTTCTACAGAGAGGAGAATGCTATGGGGGCACCCTGCCGTGCAGTGATATTGAGGGGAAGGATGGGTTTATAGCTATGCACTGGGCTAGACTCGGGGCCTGGGCTCAATTTCCAGCTGGGAGAGTCAGTTAATCGATCTGTGCCTTAGTTCCTTCTGTGAGATGTGGATAATGAGTCTTCCTTTCTCCCACACTCCAGTTAGGATGTAAGCTCTGCACAGCAGGAAGTGTCTTTTGCTACCTGCCTGTACAGCACTTAACACAATGGGTACGTCTGCACTGCAATGAGCCACCCTGGGCTGGCCCATGCCAGCTGACTCGGGCTCACGGGGCTCAGGCTAAGGGGCTGTTTAACGGCAGTGTAGATGTTTGGCTTGGGCTGTACCCTGGGCTCTGGGACTCTCCAACCGCACAGAGTCCTAGAACCCGGGTTTCAGCCCAAGCCAAATGGCTACACCGCAGTTGACACACCCATTGTGATCCTGATTTCAGTTGGGACCTCTGGGTGGTACTGTAATATAAATAACCATCTTCCTCATTATATCAGCTTCTCTAGGGCTGTTCATTTTGCTTTGGCAACTTTTGATGAAATGTGTGTGTTGTGTTTCTGGGTGGGGGAGGATATATACACTTGATGTTATAATAGAGCATCTATATTATAATAATAATATAACACACATCTGGGGATGGCCGCTCTTCACACTCTGTGCTATTACTGGCCTCTGCTGGAAGGAACATTTGATCTGCTCAGGGCTATGTGGACACATCGCCATCTAGCAGCTGCAGCACACTGAGCAGATAAATCCTAATCCTGCTATCGCAGCCTGGACGAGTACTGGACTGCAGCAAGCAGTGTGACTTACATTCCTTGCTAAACCACTGCCAAAATAGAGCCTAGAGCCTCATCTGTTCTCTTCATTCACTCTGCTGTTTCATTTGGCATTTGATTTTTGGATAGTCCTTTTCATAACCTGGGTGAGATACAGGAGAGGTGTCTGTCTGCAGGTGTCTGCTGCTTCATTAATGGTGTAACAGATAATTCTTTTGGAGCAAGTAGGCAGTGGGATTGCTGTGCAGCAAGCTAGAAAGGAAATCTGTTCACTGAAACAAATAACCACTTTTCACAAACTTTGCAGTTTCTTGGAAACAGAACCTTGAAGCTGTGGGTTGATTCATGGCTGATACAAAGCACCATGTTTCAGCTTCGTGGAGCAGGGACATTGGGCCTGGGCCATTTTACATTCAGCACACTTTAGGAGAGGGGTGTTCAGAAGTGTCTTTATGTCACTTTTCCTGTCTCCCAAGTCTGGGGCTGGTAGGCACAGGATCAGCCCCGTAGCGTAATCCGTAGCAGACTCAGGACCATGAGAATCTGGTCCATCATCTGTAAAGTGCCATGGACACCATTAATAATAACAGTGTTGTAATAGCAATGGAATAGCATTGCAGGGTGAAGTCTGAAAGCACTGAGTGGTGCCCTAGCTCTGCTCCCATTGAAGTCAGTGGTAAAACTCCCACCAATTTCAGTGTTAGGCTAATGCTAGGTGCTTGTGAAAGTCCTGCCCCAAGTGAGCACAGGCTATTCCATTCCTAAAGAGGGTTCCTCCCCCTCCCCCAGGGGTTTTGGCTTATTTTGTCCCTTCTTTAATATTAAACCTGATTATGCAATGGTGCACACAGCTAAGCAAACATCTCTGCCTTTAATTGATACTTTCTATGTTAATTTCCCTGATATAAATATGCCATTCAAAGTAAAGACTCAAACAGGAGAAAATGAAACCTATTATTTTAATTTTGCTTAATAATATTATGCATTAAAAAACTCACCTGTGCTAAGGTTATTATTTAGGATTCTTAAAGTGAGAAGATTTTTGCATCTAAACAATGGTTGCTGAGTCCCCAAAAAATGGGCAAGTGAGGACAGAGGAGTCTCATGTAAAATGGAAATGCTATCAGAGATTATTCTTTGTTATACAGGTCTGACAGTCCGATATATTAGAGGCAAAATTAACTAGCGCTTTAATCAACGTTTAGAAACAAAGGCCTACGGCCACTTAGAATCCTGGGGAGCTCTGATGCCACCTTCAGAGCATAAGGGGAGAGGTTGGCATTGCATGAGAGAGACTAGAGGTTGCAGGCTGGTTGGAAGCAAGTTCATCTCAGTAAGAACCGAAGGCATGGAGTTAGGGTTGTAATTATAAGAGAGTTATGTGTTAAAGCAAGAGCACTTTACCTTCCAAAGCACATCTGTGTCTTATTTACCCTCAACAATCTTTAAATTGCTTATTTTATGGCCCGGGGAAAAGAAAACACCTGGCTACAAATTCACTGAGCCATTAAACATCAGCTTGGGAGAGGTAAGCATTTTTATGTGCCCGGCCATCCTTCATCTTGTGGGGAAACTGTTCAGTGCAACAGCAAAACAGATCTGCTGAATTTCTCATTGCTTGCCTCTTCCCAGGTATTTTTAATGAGTCTGGGTCCTTTTTATTATTGCAATAACAGCTCCCATAGCAAAGTCGGATATGCAGTGCCGTTTGCTCAATGCACAGGGCCCTTTGTCAGAGGGAGGTCTGGACTTTGGAAGGACTCCCATTCTATATACATACTGCTGAGGATCAGCTCCTCGACTTCTGTACACTGGACTAGCTGAATTGATTGCAATGGAGCTATGCTGATTTACACCAGCCGAGTATACCGCTGTGAGCATTGCCTACAGCAAGGCTGCAGAATTGGGTGTATTCTCACACAGAGCTGGGGCATTAGCTCACCTTCAGCCAGGGGGTCCAGGGTGTGGATCATGAGCTGGAAGATGGTGGAGCGCATGTGGCTGTTGTGCAGAGAGGCGGAGCTGCCTCCTCGCTGTAGGGACGGCATGAGCTGTAGAACAGGGTGAAGGTACAACACGGCCATTAATCCCAGGCTCCTTTGTTGTTTCCCTGCAGTCTGACTATTCTTCCTTCACTACTGGTTTCTAGTGCTGGTGAAAGGTGCTGGGACTGATACCCTGGCAGACTCATGTCCCCGAGCCAATCAACAGAGCCAGGGTGGGAAGCCGCAGTGCAGGTGTCTCAGCCCTGCCCTGGAGAGACCAGCTGTAGGGAGGAGAGAGGAGTTAATCTCCATAGCCTATCCATGGCCTCTCTGCTGAGATGGCCAATGGGAGATACTAAGTTAGGCCCTGTTCCAGCAAAGCACAGGCTTAAACTGGTGCCTGGCTTGCAGCCTTAGTGCCGGTTATGTGGTTTATCTATTACGGGCACTTGTCTGCTGGGAAGTGGCCTGAACACCATCGACATCTCTCTCCGATCAAGCTCGCAGTATTCCTGAGAGCAGCCTCAGATTACAGCCCTGGCCTATTCCTGAGAGGACAAGCCAGTTTCTGCCCTCAGTTATACACACAGGGCTCCTGTTTGCTCAGCTGCCCATGGCTGTTCAGTACACAAAGGCAGAATTTGGTCCAAATTTCCTGAAACAGAGAAAAGGACACATTCGGAAAGGAGTTTCTGCCCTTTCCAATCCTGGCTGACATAACAGTTTCTGCTTGGTGCATCTATTTAAATTCAGAAATGGTTCCAGATCCATGCTACTATATTCACCTACCTCCAGCCTCTTGCTGTCGCCTGAGTGCTTTGCTCCATCCCCTGCTATTGACCCATTGCCTTGCTGCATGCAAACAAGAATATAAAATCATGGGAATGCCATTAGTTCTTCAGCAACTTGCATGGATGCTGCCCTTGCATGATGGAGTCTACAAATCGCTGTCTGAGATTTGCTCACAGAACTGGAGTTACCCACTTCCCTCAGTGGGGAGGAGCTTGTGGCCACACAGAGGGTGTGGCCTGGAAACCCTGCAGATCCGCAGGATCTGTGGGCAAGGCAAACACAGTTGCATGGATCTTGAGCCAGACCCAGGATGGGCTCCCCTTCTGCAGTGCTTCCTGAGGAGGTGGTCAGCGTCTCCCTCTCTCCCCAGCATCTATGCCTTACCCATCTTCTGAGAAGGAGAGCAAGTCCAGAGACGGTTAATTCTGCACTGAGCAGCAATGCCTTCCACACATGGAGTGTGGGATCATATGTCTCGCTCATGACGGTTCCTGCAGCTAGCCAGGTTGCTGTTGTCTCACAGCTGACATTCTCCTTTAGCTTGTGCCTTGGGGGCAGAAAGCCTCAGCTTTGATTCTTGCTGTTGACCATGGTGTGTGTATCAGTGTATGCATGCAACTGATGTTATCTATTGGTTTCCTATTGGAAATCTGCCATGTTCAGGGGGAGCATAACTGCTGGACTGGCAGCTCCTCAGCTCCACACTGCCTCCACCCTTGAACCGTAGATATCCAGCCCACGCTTGCTCCCTTTGCTCAGCTTCTATTAGGAAAGCAAGCATGGGTTGGAAATTCATGGTTTGAGAAAGGGGAAAAACTCCCTAGAAAAGCTCTCTTCATTTCCCACTGGATCATATTCTCTCACAGTATCAGCATGCACGCCTCCCGATTTACTGGGAGTACTTTCTGCCCTACTCCTCCCTTCAAGTATCGCTCTTTGCTCTCTGCTCCTTTTCACGTTCTGTACAAAAAAGTTGCAATGATATCACAATTACAGTTTTCATATACCACAGGAGACAGCAGCCTAGATTACTCAGCATCTAGTCTGATAGGTGAAAGGGAAGAGCTGAGATCCAGGTATTGTTTAGATTCCAACAACCAGGCAAAGAAATCCTCCTGTTAGCTCCTAGAATGCCCATTTCAAGCCAGTGTTTCGTCTATATAGAATTAATCATCTCATCCTTACAAAGTATCTTCACATTAAGAGTCACGTTTTCAAAGCTGGGTGCAGCCATTGCATCCTCAAAACCCCATGCACATCCACTGTCTCTCTAAAACACCACTGCATACTACTAACAGCATGTATAAGTACTGGTCTGCACACACAATTTGGGTCAGTGCACATAAGTGGGCCTTGGACTGCTCCTGTTGTATTAAACATTGAAAAAATTAGCCCTGAATGTTTCTGAATCCAATTCAAAATGTGCATAAACGTGTTAGTTCTGTAGCCTGGATCTAAAGTGAATATTGCCAATGTCACAAGAGCATAAGATCATTTTCCTCAGTCAGTTTATCCCAATGGGAGTGGTCTTAGAAGCCCCTCCTTGCTTCCATACCGAATCCCTCTGCCTCCCATCACACACAGAATTATCAAATCTTGCTTCCAGACTAGTACTGTAGGCCCTGAATCTCCAGCACTGAATTGGATTGAGTCATCTAGTTCCCATTAATGACAGTTGAGTGGAAATCCCATGCATCTCTCTGAAAATGGAGAGGTGCCCTGATTAAAAGTTGTTCTACAATTGAGCCCTCTTTGAATGAGCTTTTCTTTGATTTCCACCTCCCTTCGTAATATTTAGATTGTTCCCTCACCTTGTAATAATAATCTGTAAGTAAAGCAACTATCTTGACCAACGGTTGTAATTTTAAAGGGGTTGATTGGGTTGGTCCCATGCACCCTTTGCCAAGGAGACTCAGCCTTTCCTTGTTCTTTAAGTGAGAACAAATATTCCCAATTACGCAACAGAACAAAAAGGACACTAACCTTCTCTGTGTCTTTGGTAGCTGCTGCCTTCACAGTACTTCTCGTCTTGTTCACCTGTTCCTTCACCCATTGTTCTAAATGCATGTTCCATTTCATGGTGAACACATAGAGGGCGTAGGCACTCAACAAAAGGATGCTTTCCCACCAAACAATGACGCTGTCTAGGAAAAACAGGATGAGCATCAGTAAGTCTAGAATGTAGAACGAGACGTCTCTAAACAAGGGCCACCAGGTCAGGTGGAGTATCTCTCTCGAGAAAAGGGCACAGGTGCCAATAACAAAAAGAATATTAAACACTGCTGAGCCCACAATGGTGCCAATGCCCACGTTGCTGTGTGAGATGAAGACACCTATGAGAGAGGTGAAGAGTTCTGGTGCTGATCCACCTGCTGCCATAAAGGTGGCCCCAGCCACATCCTCCGAGATCTGCAGCTTATCCGTGATAACATCCAAGGCGGGGACAAAATATTCATCACAAACTATTGCCAAGGCCACAAACACATATATCATGCCAAAGACGTGAAGTATGACCCACCCTTTCCTGCGCTCCTCCAAGCTAAAAAGGTCTTGAGGGTATTCTCCATGGGAAGGGGGTGTTGGGTAACTGCTCTCTTCATCCAGGTGGCTCAAATTGACACTTCCTAGGGGTGGAGTTGTATTCACTGGTGCTGTGACGGGCACAACTGGCGTAGGGTCCAAATATACACAATGCCTTATCTTGAATGGTCTTGTCCCATTGTCCACTGCAGCGGACGTGTTGTTGGAAAGGTCCCTGGTGGTCACCTTCACTTGGTCCTCAGACTGAGATGCTGTCCAAGGTGCTGAAAGAATGTTAGGGCCATAGAGAAGCTGATAGATGGAAAAAGTCAACACCATGGCCAGTAGGAAAAGAACTCTGTTCCACTGAAGCCTTCTCCTCAGTGGTAAATGCATTTCCCAAATACTCACAAATCTGATCAATGTTCTTGGAGCCAATGGAGATTTCTCCCAGTCAGCAAACTGCATTTACACCTATCATCGGCAGTCTCTTGCTGCTCCTAAATGTGGGGATCTCAGTAGGACTGGAACTACATGCTATAAAAAGCGCAGAATCCTACAAAAGAAGAAGTTCTAGTGTGAAACACATAGCACAAGAATCTACAGTCACCTAATACCTGCTGCTTTGCAAATCAACTCAATTCTACTAATCTTAATGCATTATTAACTGGCATTATATCTGCATTATACAAGATGGGCCCAAACTGGCATATTCAGATCTGGATCCAGATTTCAGCCCCCCTGATTTCCCAAAGTGTGGGGCTGTATCAATCTGCCATTTTGGTTCAGCTCATTATGGAGTTGAGCCGGCCATGTGATTCATATCTGTATCTGGATTCTGCTGTCTCCTACCACTCCACCGCAGAAAGCTCAGGGTTCTTTAGATCTGAGTTTTGATTTGGACCCATCTGGTATTTTGTAGCATTGACAATGTGATCAGTGTTTTATAAACATATAAGTCAATACAGTACCTGTCCCAAGGAGCTTGCTTACAGTCTAAATCACTATAGAAGATTAAGCACTAAGGACGATCCCATCATGTTAAATCCACTCTCCCTACAGGCCTGTCACTTACCTATATAAGCTTGACAGGTTGCTGGAAATGTACCTGGCAATTGCTCTAATATCTTCGAGCTAATGCCACTCTGTAGCTTCCCAGGATTTGCACTCATACAAGATACAAACCAAGCAAAAAGTGATTTCTATTTTTGCTTTCAGTTTGAGAAGGGCAGAAGGGAAGGCCTGGCTCTAGCAAAAACAAAGGTGCTAAACATTCATTTATTACTATGGCTTCACCTCTTCAAACCTACTGTCCAAATTAGGATTTGCAAAGTGGAATAGTTATCACACTGTCTGTGTGGGGATAATTAGCATATCTTGCATAATTATTTGAACAGCATCTACAGCGGGAGCCAAATTGTAAATACGAAAGCAACAGAGATCTGGGCTATGGCAGTACAGAAACATTGATTTGGCAGTGAATAACATTCACCTTTCAGTTGGAAGATGATGTATTGTATCTCAACGTATTATTCTTAAATTTTTTGGAATGGGATTATTATATTCATTTAGAAGAGGATGCAAATAGAACACAACTTTAAGCCAGTCATTAATAAATTCTTCATGCACACATACTTGCATATAGTCCTATAAGCTAATCAATTTACATTTCTAACTAGGGGAAAGGAACGAAGAGAGACAGATGTTGCTATCTCTGTTTTAAATACTTGGGAGGTGCTAAGTGGCTACAGTAATGAGGACTACGGAAATACCTCCAACGAAAGAAAGTTCATATAAATTCTACTCCTGGTGTCTAAAATGTACATGTGTATGTGCACATGGTAACTATCAACATGTAACAGTATAGTCAGCTGTATTCTTCGATAAAGTGTATAGAAGTAATACAATAAAGAAAATTAAGTCACCCTTCATAACACAACCAAAAAATCAAATAAAATGAAGAGAAGAAAAATAGAGAACAGAAAAAGATACCTGAACTAACCCTGTATTTAAATGCAACGATTTACAACTTCTCTCCAAAATGAGCTACCTAAAGAACTTTCGCAAGTAAAGGGGCAGATCATCAGCTGTTATAGCTCTATGACTTTAATGCCTTCAGAGGATCTATCCCTTGTTTTTCCAGTCTAGTTGATTCAACACTATTTTCTTATCCTTATGTATGCAGAGTATTTTCTCTTACAAGTATTATTCAGATCCATTCCTTTCCCTTGTGATTAGACTGTCTTATCTAATAGAGCCCCCGCAGGCAATCAGATGGAACTCCACAGCTTACCTTCAAAAAAGGATGTTCAAGAGAAACTGAGGTTCCATTGCTAGCATTTAATGCTGGAAGCTGCTTTGACATGTAGCACCCAGAAAGGAGATGAGTTATGGGCAGAGGCAGCAAAAAAGGATCCCATTTTCATTAGGTCTCTCCCAGCTGCATTCCAATAAGAGGCAGGGTCAGGTGTGAAGGGCATATTGCTAGAGGAATAGCCAATCCAGTTTAATACCTGCAGCTCCTAAGAAGATTAAATAGTATTTTATAGGTTCGGGACTATCTCCGAAGCAAATATCTTTGTCTGAGACTGTGGGATGTTCTCAGTTTCAGGGCAGGAGATAATCTCTACAACAAACCACACAATAACAGCAACAACCCTGAGAAAGTGAAAGGCAAGAGATCTTTCCAATGGCAGATTTCTGGGGACAGAGCCTCAGCTGCCATAAATTGTCAGCTTTCCACTGACTTCAAGGGAGCTATGACAGTATCTGCTCCCTGAGGTACATTCCATTAGCAGACTCCTTTGTGCACAGTTTCATTTTAAGGAAGCATCCCACATTGCTAGCAATTATTTCCTAAAACATAATTTCTGTCAGCAAAAACACTGCTAGAAGCTAAAGTTCAATGACTAGCAAAGAAAAATTGGCCAGCCCTCCACCCTGATGAGTCTAAAATCTGCTTTGCTATAAATTAAATCTGCTTTGCACCTGAAATGGTTAGTTGAGAACAGGGCTGGATTTAAGGGCAGGCAACAACCTAGGGGGCCGGGCTCAGGGTGCTGTTTGTGTTATTAGCGACAAAAGGGAAGAATGTATTGTCTCATATGACAGGGATAAATCATGCATGTAAATTGTGCACCAAAGTCATGAAATGGGCTACAAATGCAATAAAAATAAGGTCATCAAAAGTTTAACCAATGAAGGGGGAGGGGTGCTGAACTCCCTTGGGGCACCATTCAGTTTAGGGCTGGCCCTCCTTGTGGAGTCTGTCTGCTATAGTGGCTCCTTCAGCCCCACCTCCAGCCTGGCGGGGTCATGGACAGACAAAAGGGAGCAAGGATGGACCATCCTTATGCTATGGCAATTCCTGGCTGTTGGAAGGACCCATCGGGGGAGGGTGCAGGGATGTTGGAGGCCAGTCTGACGTATTTCACTTAGGGGTGTCACTGGCACAGAACAGTTCCATGATGGAGGGAGTATGAAAACTCTGGCCGGATATTTCATAGTTCTCCATTAGAGTGAAATGCTCAATGCATTACAATCCGCCAGTGGTGTTGCTAAATGGAAATAAGTAAAAGGTGATTTGGGGGGTTAAACAATAACATTGTTCTGTGCTAAATCTCTTCTGTACATCCCCTTTGTCTGTGTGGACAGAACCCTGCACATGCATGGAGCCCCAGTGAGGCCCCATGCAGACAGGGCAGCTTGCATAAGTTGGGCAAAAGGTTGTAAGATCTTTGGGGCAGATGCCTGTCTTCTTGCATGCATGGATTGCACTTGGTACAGTTTTGGCAGCTTTAGAAATAATAATTATTGCTTTGCCATGATCATCTCTCCTGGCACTACGTCTCTGCTGGATGTTAAGACCAGTGTTGGGAGTTCTTGCTTCATTCTCAAATCTGGATTTCTAAATTGTTGCTGTAAATATGGCAGGTGGCTTTTTAACTGAGGATTGTATTGTGATGGGCCCTGCAGGGTGGCACTATGGGCCTGCTATACCTCTCCATGTTGTTATGTGGTATGAAGAAAAGAGTTGTGGGTGACTGGCTGGCCCAGGGGCTTGGGAATGAGTCAAGGGACCTGTCCTTCCAGTTTTTTAATCTGCCCAGTTGGTAGTGATCAAAAGTTAATACCATCTGATAGCTGAGATATGTGACTCCTCTTAATGAGGGTAATGGATAAGTTTGGCTTCTAGCTCTCTCCTTCCCTGGTCTGTTGTAAAAGGCTGCTATTATGGAGGTGAGAACGCCTTTCTGCCTTCCCCGATATATTTTTATCATCTTCAGACCACATTCTTTCTCTTTGCCTATGCCTGAGCCCAGTTCTTTAATTGACAGCTCCGTTTAGATGATTTTCTCCAGCTGCCTGGCCATGGCATGATATCAGGCTAAGGTAATTCCTTGAATATTAATCGCTCAGAACACAATTTAAATACACAAAGAGGAGGCTGGGGGAAGTCACAGACTGCCTGGGGGTGGGGGGACGGGAAGATAGGAGAGACTGCCCAGTGCAGCATTCTGTGGCTGCTGGAGAGGACATGCTCATGTCATGATCACCATCTTGGCTGATACTGAGAACTGAACAGGGACCTCCAGCCCTAAAAGAATAAATTGCTACGGCTTGAGCTATCCAGTCTGTTCTTTATGATGGAGCTGTAACAGACTCCCATCCTTTCTGAGCTCCAACACAACAGGGAATACATAACATACACTGACTAGTTGTTATCATCCAATAGCATACAGTCTCAATGATTTGTGACTCTTGTATGGGTCAGTAATAATACTCAGCTCTTATCTAGTGTTTTTCATTGGTAGATCTCAAAGCACTTTACAAAGTAGGGCAATATCAATATCCCCATTTTATAGATGGGGAAACTGAGGCACAGAGAAGGTAAAGCCAAGACTAGAACTTGGTCTTTTGAGGTCCAGTCCTCTAGTGGAGGCTCCATTTGTTTGTTTGGTCCTGCCCTCCATTATCTAGGTGTAAATCATGATGTGTCTTGGAAACACATGCGTTGTACATGTATGCACAAGCCCTGTAACCTTTTGGCCTGATTTGCAAAAGTGCTGAGCATCTTCACACCCCATTGTCTTCAGTGAGCTTTGTTTGTGCGCTGCAGATCTGAAACAATCATGGCACATTTCCCAGATGTGCAAAGTTGTTCAATATTAAAGAATAGAGCAGAAGGCACATTTAGCTCTCTCTGCAGTGTGCTAAGAATTCTATTGGAGTGGCACTGTTAAGGATAATGAAGAATTCACATTACATCAATCACCAGCACAATCTATACCAGACAAAAAAGCACACATTGTCAGAATACAGGTTTGCCACTGACTTCCACAGGAGCAGGTCCATAATGTAACGTAATGTAATGGGCCAACCTCCTGCAGTCAAAATTCAAGTCAGGTTCCAAAAGATCATGAGATTTTTAAAAAGAAGGGGGAGGGAGTTTCTATCTGCATTCCTGTTTCTGAGCAATGGAGGTATTTGGGTTACTTTTTAATGCTTTTTCTCTGCAACCATCAGGGCTAGAAACTTGCTTTTTTCAGCTGAAAGCTGAGATTCTCCCCGAGGAGCTACATGTAACAGAATTGGTGATTTCCTGCAATATCCTGGATAAACCTTACTGAATTAAGTTAAAATATCTTAGGAGCTCATTGTATTAAAAATGCAAAGGTGCATGTATTATTGAGGGATGGTATGTAACATCTTGAGGGGGAGACATGGTTCATGTGAACACGGGGCGTCGAGCTTCAAAGGACTAGAAACAAGGTGCCCCCAGCAGCCTACCTGTTATCAAGCCTTTTGTAGGCAGCACAGAAAGGAGACTTGTGAGGAGGGAGTTGAAGGATAATGAGTTATGTTTTGTGGATGTTTACAGGGAGCTTCTCCACTCAGCCCTCCTCCCCTACCCCCACTGAGCCCCCCCAGTCCTCCTCCCCACCCCCCACTGAGTCCCCCCAGCCCCCCTCCCCTCCCCCCACAGAGCCCCCTACACAGCCCCCCTCACCTCCCCCCCAGCCCCCCACACCTCCCCCACAGCACCCCAATCTCCCCCCACTGAGCCCCGCTCCCTGACGCCCCCGGCGGCGAGGCCGGCCCGCTCTGTGCCCGGCCCTTGCGTTCTTCCGGCAGCGGCAGCCGGGGAAGGTTTCGGGGACGGACGGGCTCATGGAGGCGGCGGGCCCGGCTCGGAGGCCTGGGGCGGCGGCGGGCCGCGGCGAGGTGAGCGGGCCGCGCGGCGGGGCGAGAGCGGCGGGGCCCTGCCCCCTCCGCCCTGGGCCCCCCCGCCCCGACCCCCCGGACCTGCCCCTCGGCCTCCGCAGCACGGAGATCCCCAGGCCGGTCCGCGCTCTCGCTGTGCCTGGGATCCTCAACCCTTCCCCCGGCCACACCTCCACAGCCCGCCCCGCGATCCTTGTCCCCTCGCCCCGGGATGCTGCCAAACCTACCCCGCGGCCCCTCGAGTCCTCATCCCTCAGTTCTGGGCTCGATCCCCCCCGAGTCCCCTCAGCCACCCTGCTATCCCAGCCTGGGTCCCCTTTAATCCTGCCCCACAGCTCTGCCCTGTCTGCTGTCCCCGTCCTGCCTTCCCAGAGCTGTACCTCCCCTCCTAGCTAACCTCCCTGCCTCCTTGGGCAAACACCTTTATCTCCCTCCGGAAATTGCAGGTCCTTTAAACACATACCCCCGGCCATCACAAACCCTCACCCCACCAGCACCAGCCATTATCCCAGCCCTCTTCTCAGCCCAGCTCTAGTGCATCTCCCATCTTGTCTACACATGGAGTTATTCAGGGATATCTTGTCCGGAATAACTCCGTGTGTGGACACTGGCATTCCAGAATAGGAGTTTCTTGTTCCAGTTTAGCTGAATCCCTGTTTAACCCATATGGTTAGGTGATTTGGGGGTGTAGCTGGTTGTTTTCTTTGGGAGGAGAAATTGCTGATGTAGTCGGGTGGGTCTTTGATGCAATTCCGTTTACTTACAAGAATATACATAAAATCCTATTTCCCTGAACACAGGAGGACTCAAACAGCAGGAGATAGTTCTTTTGCTAACAGCTCCAAACTTTACCAGCCATCACTCTTCCCAGAAGCCCTCTACAAGTGCTTTTCTCTGGGGTATCCTTGCTGCCTTCTTTGGGTGCTTTTGTGGGTTTCTGCTGCTGCTTCTCCTCTTTCTCCCTCCACTCTATCCAACAGCACTTAGCAGCCTGTTTTTACAAATCCCTTGGACCACATGGCCCAGTTTGGATTAAGATAAACTGGTGCAAGGCACTCTTGTCCAGAATAAGTGTGTCCATGCATGAAGTTATTCAGGGATAGTCATTGTGCTTTAAATTCACACCCTTTAATCCAAACTAACTTTAAAGCATAGGCAAGCCCTTATTCCTGACCTCCAGCTCCGTTCCCCTCCTATTCCAGTTCTAACCCCCTCATATGCTAGTCTTGGGGCACTTTACAGTTTTAAGTATGTAAAAGTTGTAATATGTTAGTGCTACAGCTGACATGGCCTCACATAGACCCATCCTGTAGGGTAGGACAGGGCATGTGTTTCTCTTTAAGTGTGCTGGGATAATCACTCTGTAGAGCTTTTTCCCTGTTGCAGTGAATCCCTCTCCTTGGTAACGTAGAGAAAGGATCATCATGCCAACTGTGGTGGTGATGGATGTGTCGCTCTCCATGACCCGGCCTGTGTCTGTGGAGGGCTCTGAAGAATATCAGCGGAAACACCTGGCTGTCCATGGATTGACCATGTTGTTTGAGCACATGGCCACCAATTATAAACTTGAGTTTACAGCCTTGGTGGTATTCTCATCACTTTGGGAACTGATGGTTCCCTTTACGAGAGATTACAACACGCTTCAGGTATGCTTATAAAGAACATACTGGGATCAGCCAGTCACTAGTCTTCAAAACATTCTGTGTGTTTCATGGTTGTAATGAAACCTTAACCTTCATATCTGAGGTTCTCATATCATTTTATGCATTATTAATTAAGCCTCACAACAACCCTGTGAAGTAGGTGGTGTCCCTATTTTACAAGTGGGGAAACTGAGGCAGGGAAAAGTTGTGTTTTATAATAAGACAAGTCAGTGGTAGTGCTGCCAGTAATGCTGTCTGAGCACCCGGAACTATGCAAAAAACAAGTAAAGAGACGCTTCCTGCCCTGAAGAGTGTACAGTGTAAATCCAGGTGTCGCCCAGCAAGTAGGTAAGGAAGTCTCAGGTGGGGATTAAGAGAAGTCATTCAAAGGGGTTCTAGGAAGGAGATCATGGGGCTGCATAGTGGAGGCATGTCCACGCACTGATGGTTTTGTGACTTCCCTGCTTTGTGTGAGAGTTTTGATGTGCTCTTCAGAGGTGACACAGCAGAATGGAGCTCCAGGAAGGGTTTTAAATAAAGTGGACAGGTTTAGAGAATGCATTTTGTGCTTGGGTAACGTGGAAACAAGGTGAGAGTTGGAAAAGTAACTAAGGATGCTTTAGGCCTGATGTGATTGGCAGACTGGAGCGAGGTGGGGAGAACATGGAAAGGAGATAAAATCTGAGAGAGCTTGAGCCTGAGCGGTGTGGGGTGTTGAAAAATTTGGCCCTAATGTGAGTTGTATCGATGTATCTGAGGGTCATATTTTTAAGTTTGAAAATTACAGAAGCTTGTCAGTGCTTTAAAAGAGACTGGTTAGGGCATGTTTCCTATTGCTTGATTATGTTACATATGCTGCTAAGAACAAATTCCTCTTGCTGTTTTCATTTTACCAGATAAATTCTACCACATTCTCATTGCTGCAATTTATATTTTGAGGAGTGGCCATGGGGAAATCTCCTATCCAGGCCAAATGTGCAACCAAGTTGCTCTAGCTTGTACTTTTGTATGTGTTTTGGAGCGTCACACACTTTATGTGGTGCTTTTCTGATCCCATATAAAATTCTCCTTTTAGGGAGAAAGGATAGTTTTATGGTTAAAGACCGGATATGGTTGCAAAAGTCTTAAATTCTGTTACTCCCTCTGCCACTGATTTCCTGCATGGCAGGCTCTTGGGCAAACTCTCTGTTGCTCAGTTTCCACATCTATAAAATGAGTATAAAATTACTGACCCACCTCAGGGATGTGTTGTGAGGCTTTATTATTTAAGGTCATTTTGTGATACGAACAAACAGTACCTTTTAAAGCAGCAACCATGTTCTCACTGTCTTCGGTGGGTCAATTTGGGGAATAAAGTACTACTCTATGTGAGCAAAGGAGCTTTTAATGGTTGTAAAGTATTTAGAGATCTTTGCATGGAAGGTGCTATAGAAAGGCAAATGATTATTATTTCACATTTGTTCTGGGGGTTGAAAGATCAGAACAATGGGAGAAGATACTTTGTTTTACTTGAGGGAATAGCAGAATTTCAGGTTTTGACTTCAGTGATCTGAGGAGACCTGCAAAGGATTTTTTTTTAAAAACAGGTTTGTGACCTATGTGGATCAGAATTCCTTCCCTCAGCTTTTGCTCTGGGTTTGTGAGGCCAGAATTTCACTTGTTCTCCAGTCAATATATGGTTTTCCAGGCTTTAATTTCTAATATAAAGTAAATCAGAAAAACACTTAACAAAAAGTATCAAACCTCCGTTCTTTCAGGCTTCCTTTCTACATCCTAAAAAAGGACATAAGCCCAATTTTTAAAAAACTTTGCAGATCATCCTTAAGAATATAACACTTCCCTAACAAAGATACAATGAGAAGGGAAGGTATTTATTAATTACTTCCTGGTTTTGAATAAGCTCCACGTGCTCCCTGATAACAATTCTTCACCCAGATAGGATAACATATAATTTTTCTTTACAGGAAGCCCTAAGTAACATGGATGATTATGACAAAACATGCTTAGAATCGGCACTGCTTGGAGTTTGTAATGTTGTGCAACAGGAATGGGGGGCTGCGATTCCTTGCCAGGTAATGAATGGTTACCGCCTTTGCCTGTTCTCAGCTTGCAGTATTTGGTGAATACTATAAACTGCAGATTATCAGTTGAAAGTATTTGGTTGGCCATTATGGCAACAAAAACCCTCAGCCCTTCAATAACATACTCAGCAGCAACATTTTGGCTAATTTCTGCTTTCTCTGGCCCAGGTGCAGTGTTGTGGTAGAAAAAAATGTTTGAGGGCCTCTTTCAACACTGATCCCTCATCTTCCTGATGCGTTTACATGTTAAAAAATAGAACAGTTCCCTAGCAATCTTAGAGCATTTCTGTGAGGCTTGGTTTATGATCCTGCCTGCATTCCACAGTCCCAGGGAGCCACAGTCAACAGGTAAAGGACATGGCCAAGCACAGAGCAGCACCTGCTGGTGTCTGGGCCCAGCAGCGCCCCTGATCTGAAACAGTTGTAAGGACTACTGCTGAATGTGTTCTCTCTTTGATCCCCAAGCCCCACTGAGCTATTGTGCCTGGCATCTGCTGTGGTCAGGTAGAAGGACTCAAAACTTCCACTGGGCTGTTACAGCTCTGGGCCCACTTTCCTTTGCCAAGCAGTGCTCCTTCTTGTGTAAAAAAGCTTGAATTTGGCCCTCATTTTTCCAAGACGCTAATAGCCAGTTGTTGCTTGGGTTACAATTTGCATTCATTGATTTTGCAGCTCAGTGGACTGGGACCACCTGTAATACAGCTGTCAGAAAGGCCCTGGAAAAAACAGACATCAGAACCAAACAGAAAGATGTAAAAATCAAGCATATATTGGATGATCTCTTATTTACACAATGTGTGCCATTGTGCTGGCACATCCGGTTATTGGAGGATGAAAGGCCCTGGGAAATATGCAAAATCTTGTAACAGTAAGGCAGGTTATTTTCAAGAGAGCAAACACAAGCACTAATGAGACTATGAAAATGACAGGTGTGTTGAGGAAAAGGGAAGAATAAAAAGTATGTGTTATTTCACCTGTTAAAACATGGATTCTAAATCTGGATGGAAAGAATGAATGCCTAATTTCAGTTGGATTTGGTATTCCTCACGTACTGGCCAAAACTGTTGTTTATTGGTGCATAGCAACACTACACAGCTGCCATGTTCCGTCCCAGAAATGGCTGCATTTCAGTGGAGTGCAAACAAATCCAAAGCAAATGATTTTATTTAACCTTACACAGTAGTGCAATTTTTTGTAAATAGTTTTTCAATAGCTTTTGGGATCCATCTGGATGACAAATATCACATTAGTGCCTCAATGCTGCTGCTGAAAAACCAGAAAGGGTCGAGGGAGGCTGTAATAGTTAGCAAAGTACTAACTAAAGGTACTGACGTACCTGACAGATATTTTCTTTTTAATGGCCTGTATTGGCTTCCGTGGGAATTGGGTTGGCCCCTAAGTTCTGCAGAGTGATGATAAGAAGTTGCGCTCTTCTGGCATTTTTCATCTGAGGCTTGGTCTGCACTGTGTGGCTCCCTCAATGTAAGGTATGCAAGTCACGTTACCTAAACAACGTAACTGACATTGATGTACCTTGCATCGAGTAGCCACGCTGTCTTAACTATGCTCTACTGTTGACATAGCTTATGTTTCTGGCTGTGGTGGAGCACTGGAGTCAACCGGAGAAACGCTTGGCAATTGATTGAGGGTGTCTTCACCAGAGCTGCTCAATTGATGCTGCTGCGTGCAGCCCAGTTTAGACATGCCCTGAAGTTCTTGAGTCCCCCTGTGGTTGGATGTCTTTAGGACAGTGTCGATTCCACACTGAAAGGGTGTGTGGCTTTTTAAAACTCAAAAACATTCTTTTAATTGTTACTTTGTGTTCATTAGTAGTAAGGTATGATTATAGTTTCTAAAAATAAATCCTAGCCATTATTTCCTTCCTTACATTTTAAAATATAGCTATGTCTTTATATTATATTGAGTATTTCAATTTTAATGGTTAGTTGCTTAAATATACAATTTACATGCAAACCTTGCATGAGTAATCCGTATGTAATGAATTCTTTGCGAGAAAGGCCTGCTCATGTGAGATGGGGTTTTCAGGACTAAGCCCTGTGTGGTCCCAATGGGACTATTGACATAAGTACAGCTAAGCACAGGAATAAGTGTTTGCGGGATTGAGGCAGGTGAAGAAATGTGTTTAGCTGAAAATGCTAACATATCCTTTTCTGCGTGCACTAGGTTGTTCTAGTTACGGATGGCTGTTTAGGGATTGGCAGAGGCTCTCTGCGGCACTCCTTAGCTACTTGCAACCAGCGAAATGAAAGCAGCCGATTTCCACTGCCTTTCCCCTTCCCGTCAAAGTTATACATCATGTGCATGGCTAATCTAGAAGAGGTGACTCCTTTTACAAATTCTTGCTGGTTTTGTTACACTGGGTGATTATGTTGTTTTACAGGCTCACATATTCTCCCCAAGATTTATTCTAACAATCTGGTGGTGAAGTGTTTGGTTTTAGTGATAACTGGGTGACATTCAACTGCAGTATATGTAAGTTAATTGTACAAAGTTCACACCCTTGAGAGATGTAGATAAGTGGACATAAGCCTAGACACCGCTAGGTCAACAGAAGAATTCTACTACTGATCGAGCTACCACCTCTCAGAGGGGTGGATTAACTACAGCAACAGAAAAACCCTTTGCATCACTGTAGCATGTGTCTGTGCTATGTCACTACAGCTGCAGCACTATAGCTGTGCTGCAGTAGCATCTGCAGTGTAGACATAGCCTACATAATCCTCTGGGGAAAGGCACTATAGAAATACAAAGTATTACGTTACCAAAGGCACTTCTGCGCTCTTGAAGACTGAGAACCCCTGTGAATATATTTATCTTAACAAAGAAAGAGTTAAAGGGTGATTTGATCACAGTTTATAAGTACAGTACCTAGGTGGGGAACAAATATTTGATAATGGGCTCTTTAGTCTAGCAGACCACAGTGTAACCTGATCCAGTGTCTGGAAGTTGAAGCTAGACAAACTCAGACTGGAGGTCAGGTGTACATTTTTACAAAGTAATTAATCATTGGAACAGTTTGCCAAGGGTCATGATGGATTCTCCATCACTGATCATTTTTAAATCTAGATTGGATTTTTTTAAAAGCTCTGCTCTAGGAATTATTCTGGGGAAGTCCTATGGCCGGTGTTATACAGGAGCTCAGACTAGATGATCACAGTGGTCCCTTTTGGCTTTTGAATCTATGAATATAAGAGCTTGAAGCTAGCTCTGATTTGGTAAAACAAGGTACGATGAAGCCCAGGATGAGGGCAACCTTCTGGGCTAATAATACATGTTACATCAGGAGTAAACCTCTTGTGGGGAAGAAATGTTAGCTTCTTTAGAAATTAGCAAGATTATGTTGTTTGGGTATTTTTTTTTAAATTAACTTAGAGCTTGACTACACTTTAAACAGTACAGCGGCAGAGACGGGAAAGGTTCTCCCCTCAGTGTAGGTAATCCACTTCCCTGAGATGCTATAGCTACGTCTGCCAAGCATTGTCTACATGGGGACTTGGGTTGACTTAACGCTGCTCAGTGGGTGTGATGTGCAAACCAACCTAATTTTCTAGTGTAGACCAGCCCTCAGTCTTTTACCCTCATTTGCATATATTTCCTTAAAAAGAAGTCTAATGCATCTTCTGTTCTTATGCTATTTTTTTTTAAAAAGGTATAATTTCTTTTTTTTGTGCAGCTCCAGAGCTCAGATTCTTTAGATTGTCTGGAACGACTTGTAGATTTAAATAACGGAGAGGGACAGATTTTTACCATTGATGGACCCCTTTGCTTGAAGAATGTACAGTCCATGTTTGGGTTAGTATTTTTGTAATTAGCATGACTCTCTGAAGGTTTTCAGTTAACATCGGTAAAGAAAACAAAGGAGCATAATGCAATACATTTTGTTTTGTTTTTTAATTTATAGAGTTATTTTCCTTTCTTAGTCCAATATGTTGACTCTTATTGATTGATCATTGACCTTGATTGGTTAAGGCTGATGTTTATTTTGTCCACTCTCTAATTAAAAACAATAACATCAATATCTACAGATATTTTCCTTTTGTCAGTGATTTAGCAACTTGAAATGGTAATTAGATCTTAAGGAACTGCTATTAATTTGCCATAGATGTCACAATATATCATGTATGCAGTGTTGCTGTAGCCATGTTGGTCCCAGGATATTAAAGAGACAAGATGGGTGAGGTAATATCTTTTATTGGATATTACCTCACCCGCCTTGTTTCTAATGTATCGTAGCATTTCATAATTTGACAGTGCTAGAACTACTGACTTAGCTGATAGTTTGTTTAAAAAATCAGTCTTGGGAGCTCAGTTAATGCACTTAAACAAGCGTACATAACTTATTTTCAACTGATCTGTATTGCTTTTTCCCTAATAATAAATGATCATGTTCTAGAAAACTAATAGACCTGGCTTATACACCATTCCATGCTGTTCTCAAATGTGGTCACTTAACATCTGATGTGCAAGTGTTTCCCAGACCAGAACCTTTCATTATAGATGAGGAAATAGATCCCATCCCTAAAGCAATTAATACAGGTAACAAATGTTTGTTTGTTTTTTAAACTCGAGTCATGTTAACTTTTTATTTTTCTATTGACATCGCCTACCCTGCCTAATCACTCTTCCCTCCACTTTCTCTCTGATCTGAGGAGAATGGAATACAGTCTCCAGTAACATTGCAATGGCCAGCTACATCTGCCCTCAGAGGGTGAGGTTCTCTCCCTGTTCTGGCCCCCATACACCTAGCAAATGGGCCGGGGTGGTGTGGAGGGATTTTTAAAACCTCAGTTCTGGTCAGCTGGGAATCCACACAGTGCACAGGGTGAGGAAGACATTGTGAGCTGTCTTCCAAGGCTGCTGCAGAGGGTGGTAGGGTCATACTGGGGCTAGCGGCTGCCGCAAGTAATTCTGCTGAGATTCTGTCCGCCCATGTACAAGCAGATGAAACGTAGGCACCACTCAGAGCTGTTTAAACGAGGGCTGCTTTGGCCCATGGAATAGCCCAGAATTGGGAGGGTGCACAGATGTCTTCGAGCCACCATAGCACCCCTGGGCCATGGGTTCTGGCTGAGCCTCTTAGTGGTAGGCTAGCAGCTTCAGGACATGGAGACTTTCACGCCCAGGACACTAATCTGGAATCAGTCCAGTCTGAAGGGGAGCAGAAGTCATTATCCTCTAACGGGTGCTCAGTGGCAAATGGGCCGGAGAAGTCAGGGCAGTTCTTATTCGAGTTGCCTCCATCACAATCTCCCCAGCTCAGCTGGAACTAATTGGCACCTTTGCTGCCAGCCTCAGCTGAGAAATCAAGGACGTTCCCACCATATTCAAACCCAGAGAACGCTTGTGTTGCCCTTCCCCACATCTTCACTCTCCAGTCCGGCACCTCTTACCACTGCTACACTGACTTTAAAAACAGCGGGGCAGAGTGCCGCTTTCCTCATTCATCCCCGTCTCGCCTGGGAAGAGGGGATCTGTTCTGTCACGGGTACATGCACACAATGTGCAAATAAGTGAAAGCACATGGAGGAGAGAATACGTCCTGCAATGTTTGCAGATATGACCTGCTGAATGAAGGTTTACTTGGTAATAGTGCCTGGTTAAAGAATTTTGAAGTGCCACGCACTATGGAAATTGCAGGGCTCCCTACCTTCACTTAAATTTGGCCTGGCTCCCCTCCCCCCATGACAGATGGACAGCCAGACCAACACTGAGTAGCACCACAACCCCCTGTGCCAGCTTGCAATGCAGTCAATCTAATCCAGTGAGCAGGGACCCCCACAAGAAGGGGGCACTGTGCAAATGCACTGACTGCACATGGGTTAATTCAGGCCTGCTTTAGAAGTAGTAACCTTAGAAGAACCTTTAGAAGAGTGAAGAAGTAACCTTCACTCCTCAGTAGAGCACTTGGCCTTGTGTGCTTTTGTTTTCATTCTTTGCAGTTTGACAGGAGAGTGCTGTGGTTACTGTGTGTGGTAACTTGCTTTCCCAAACCCACTCTGTGAGGTGTCTTAAACAATATCTGGCTCTGTTGGATTGTTCATCAAAAAGTGTGTTCTTTCCAAAAACAGCTGGGCACGCAATTCAGGTTAAATTACTCGAATAAATTAAGTAGGAACTCTGAAATTAATGCCATCCAAGTTTCCTTGGTTTTTCAACTGCAAGAGAAACCTATCTGGAGTGGGGCACACTGTAATTACACTTTTTATTTGGATCTACGCTGGATTTGGACTAGTATCATTCAAATTGATATACGCACTGTGAAACAATACAGCTGAATGAAATCGGGGGACATGTAACTTATCCAAGCAAGAGGACTTCTCATTGTATTTAATATATGTTGGTGGATCTCCTGTCCTTTCAGATAAGGGAATTTGGTATAAATTAGATTATCTGCATCAATTAAAATACACCTTTCAATATGCTCAGTCGACCATTGAATGCCTTTGTGGGTGAAATTAAGCAGTATGTTATTTAGCTATGGAAAACATCAATGTTAACAGTCTTTGGGTCGGATTCTTTGCAACAGAGCCAAGAGGGATTGTCAGGTTCTCTGGTTCTTAGCCTCAGCACAAGTTAGAATATCCTAAGAACTCCTCTAACTTGTGCCAGGTGGGTATGGTCTCTAAAGGACTGTGTGCAAGGCGGGCATAATCAGAGCATCGTGCTCTGGCCACTCCCCTTCCTTGACCAGGAGTTCTGGCCATAGAGGTGTAGACAGTGGCTATCCTGGCTTTACATCTGCCAGGGACATGCCACGCTGGGGCTGTCTCTAGAGGGGGCGTTTGTGCCACCTGAGCAGTGCAAAGGAGTGGATCAGGCCAGGTAGTCTGTGTCTCTGTTCTCAGAGATGACTGGGTATTTCTCTTCTGGGGGAGAATAAGTCAGATCTGAGCAAAGTGTTGGGTACAGCGAACAACAGGCTGGTGTATAGCGATGTATTTCATCAGTAACTTCCATTACATACACCAGGGTCTGCCTGTTACAGTTGCTTTTCAACTGCCCATCTTAAAGTTCCATCATTATTGTATAGTTAGTACATATTTGTATTATGGTAGCACCTTGAGGCCCCCGGGGAAGATTGAGTCCCCGTTGCACAAAATGGTCCATGCTCCAAAAAGCTTACAGGCTAAGAAAGAATGTTCGTGTTTTGATGTTAAGTTTAACATGAATAAATCCTCAGCTGTTTCCAGGGCTGACTTGAGACTCTTCCTTTTTTTTTTTACAGATCTAGAAATAGTTGGTTTTATAGATATAGCTGATATTTCTAGCCCTCCTGTATTATCTAGACACCTGGTACTGCCCATAGCACTTAACAAAGGTGAGCCATTTTTGTTTCTAATTGTAATATTGCCCTGTTTGGAATTGGCAAGGTTTTCCATCCTAATGATTTTGCTGGTGGTAGATTAGAGCCCGACATTCTGAAGTCTCGTGTCATTTGGAGAACATTTTTTGATGATCACATTAAAATTAAAAACTTAAAAGAAGCTCTCTATCTTTCCTAAAATAAGTCATTTTAAAAGTTCATCTGTACATAAAACAGCAAAGTTAATAAAAGGGACAGTGTCCCTTTTTGAACTTAGAACTAAAAATAATTATAGGCCAGGAATCAAGCTGAATGTTTAATTTGTATTTTTATTTGCTTGTAATGATTGTTATTTTTTTTAATGGCCTTCGTAACAGAGCTTGTATGCAGTGTGGTTGTAGCTTTGTCTGTCCCAGGACATTAGAGAGACAGGGTGGACGAGATAATATCTTTTACTGGCCCAACTACTGTTAGTGAGAGAGAAAAGCTTGTGTGTGGCTTGAAAGCTTGTCTCTCTCACCAACAGAAGTTGGTCCAATAAAAGATATTGCCTCACCCAGCTTGTCTCTTTAACAGAGGTTGGTATTTGTGCTTTGATTTATCCATTGTTATTCAGGAATGCTAGCTACTGCTCACCTCGGTTAGCATTTGTATCTGTGCCTGGGTGGCTGCAGTAAGCAGTAAGGAAGTTAGGTAAATCTCAGGCTTTGCTTTGCCTGTACTTGCTGTATGTATATGGTTGCATCCGTTAGGGCTTCTGCCCTTTCAGTGTGGCTCCAAGATATGCTTCCTCAAGTGGAGCAAAGCGTATCATGAGGTTTCTCTTGGCAAAATCTGAAAGGACCAAATCTGCTGTGAATGGGTTTTTGGCTCTGTGTTAGCACACCTGTGTTACCACACCTTTCCTCCCTGCAGGAACCACTTGCTAATGACATCTAAACCTCAGTTGCTCATGACAACAAAGAGTCATGAAAGGAGGGTTCAGGACACCCTGTGTAAAAGGGGTCACTTGCAACCAGCAATGTGTTGGCACCTCATATTTTAGTCTGGTTTTCCCAAAGGTGAAGTTTCACTTGAACTGAGGCCAGAGCAACTCTTCAGAACCTGTGTGTTTTGTGAGGAGGGCAAACACATGAGGCAGTGCCTCGTTAGCCACCCCACCTGTATGCCCAGGCATTTCACCTGGCAGCTGTTCGTGCCATTGCTCACTGCAGGCTTAATACAAAGGATCAAACAGGAGGCTGATGTTGTCCAGAAGCCACAGCATTGAAATACCTCAAGTCTTCAAAGTGCCAGGGGCCTTGTAATGCTTTGGAGAATTGCAGCCTTCCTGAAGAGAGGAGAGGGTGCTGTGTGAGGAAGGGTGCTTTCCTGAGCTGCACTTAGAGTGGGTTGCTTTGGGTTGATGACAGGTGGCTGTTTCTGGGTGACTTTGCTGGCAGAAGTCGTAAGGTGCCAAGTGTGATGGAAAACAAAGCAGCACAAGTGAGCGTGAATCTCTCTTGTTTTTGTTCTGTTTCCTTTTTTTTGCACAGAAGGTGATGAGGTGGGTCCGGGGATCACTGATGACACTGAGGATGAGAATTCAGCTAATCAGATTGCTGGCAAAATACCCAATTTCTGTGTACTGCTTCATGGGAGCCTGAAAGTGGAAGGCATGGTGGCCATTGTTCAGTTAGGGTATGGAGGTGCATTTCTCTTTGAAAAGTCCCCCTTTTTTTTGGTGATGCTTTGGGAGCAGTCATCCCAAACACTGCATGCCAAGCTGTGAGCCCCAGATGGCTTGCCAAGACTGTTTATTTTCATTGACTCTGCACCTGTGGTGTAAATAATGAAAGCAAGATCCCCAAGGCAGCGAGGGTGGGAGATGAATTGTAGATGTGAGGAATGGACGGTTTTCAGCCTTAGCAGTCTGCTCTTTTCTTTAGGCCTGAATGGCACGGCATGCTGTACTCCCAAGCTGATAGTAAGAAGAAATCAAACCTCATGATGTCTCTCTTTGAACCTGGCCCTGAGCCCCTGCCTTGGCTAGGAAAAATGGCACAACTTGGGCCTATTTCAGGTAGTAACCAAACTGATTTTAAAGTTTCTCATGCATTCGATAGGTTCTGTGTTAATGCCCTTGCCAAGTCTGATTCTTAAAAAACTTCATTTTCTTTCAGATGCTAAAGAAAATCCTTATGGTGAAGATGACAATAAAAGCCCTTTCCCCTTACAGCCCAAGAACAAGCGCAGTTATGCACAGAATGTCACTGTGTGGATCAAACCAAGTGGCCTCCAGGTAGCAACTCAATGGCCTTGGTGCTCTTGACAGTTCAGTATCAGTGCTTTGAAAGGGTCCATCTTGCTCTGGGCCAGTAGAAGAACGGTCTCTATTCCTGGCAGTTCCATTGAGTGTAATTTTTTTTCTTTAATTTATATAATAGCTTCCTCTTTGAAGCGTCATAATTAAAACACATTGGCACATATAGTTTGTTCAAAGAAAGCTGTGCCTGGCATCTGGGTTAGTATAATTACCATTTGTAGTCTGGGTGAGCTCCGTAACCAGTGACTGATCACAGAGCTTGTGGGAATGATCAAGTGATTATTTCTCAGCATAATGGAGGATTCTTTCCTGCAGTCTCCCCAAAAGTTACATTTTTTTTCTTTTCTCCAGACCGATGTACAGAAGATCTTGAGAAATGCAAGAAAACTCCCTGAAAAAACTCAAACTTTCTATAAAGTGAGTAACATGGTATGGAAGTGCATGTAGCATGTGACTGTACTGATACAAGTTTGATCTATAGAGAGCATTTAACAATGAGGTTAATAATTATCCATGTGTTCTATCCAAAGAGTTTGTAGCGCTTTGCAAATGTTAATTCTTCACAGTCTTTCGTGACGGTGGTAGATACTTGACCCATTTTACAGACTGGTAAAACTGTAGCCTGGAGTCCCCCAATCCAAGCTCCACTGACATGGCAGCACATTGGGTTGAAGGGTGGGAGACCTAGATTTGAGTGAGTGACCCTTTGTGATCCCTGCTGCTTGTCCTAGCAGAGGTCATATGTATCCCAGAAGTGGTGTACACCACCCAGCGGGAAGGGGAGAAATGGTGAGAAACCCCTTGCCAGCTGGACTCCAGAATGGATTGGAGAGCAGTGGGAGATCCGATCTTATCCTGCCTTATTCTGCCAGGCAGAAATGAAGGGCTGAAACCCAATAAGCCAGATGCAGTTAGCTACATTGTACCACTCTAAAACCAGACTATAACCATAATTCTTCCCACAAGTTTAGCAGCAACATACGCCCCGCAAGACCCTAACCGGGGTTTGGTATGTGCTGTCCAATCTCGTACAAAGCTGGGGTCCATCTAAGACAGTGGTTCCCAACCTGGGGGGTGGGACCCCCTTGGGGAGGTGCCAAAGATTCCAGTGGGTCCAAGGGGCTTCCCTAATACTGAGGTCATTTAGCCCCCTCCGTCCCAGACGCCCGGCCGGAGAGGTGCAGCCCTGAGCCGATGAGGGGCTGGAGCAGTGCCAGCCAAGGCGTCAGAGCCCACCTCCGTTACCCTCAGTCCATGAGGGATGGGAAGAGGCGGGGTTACGCAGGGCGTGGGGCGGCGGCCGTGCCAGGGAAGGCTTAGCTTCTTATTAGGGTAAGAGTCGTTACGTAATTGTGTTGCTATAATTATCATTATGCCTGTTTGTGGCTGGTGAGGGGGTGGGGGCATGTGTTTTACCTAGTGGGGCTTCACTCAGAAAGGTTGGAAACCGCTGATCTAAGAAAATCACTTTTTATAAGTTCTGCTGGACAGATTGGCTGAACTAGAGCAAGGACAAAGCACACCCGTCCACAAGCTGGAGGGCTGTCTTGCAGGGTCCTGGCGCTGGGGTCGAGAGCTGCTGTTGCACGTTGGGAGGGTGTTGTGGAAAGCTAACACGGTTGGTTGCTGTACCTGCTGTCTCTAATCTGGCACCAGCACTGGAATTCACTCATGTGCTCTCAGCCGCGGGGAAGCTTGCCAGAACTGTAGCCTGAGTCGTTCCCCACCCCCACCCTTCGTATCACCCTCCTGAGTGAGCAAATTGCCATGAATAAAATATCCTTTCAGAAGAATCAAGATGGCTTTAAATGGGCCTTTTCTCCCTTCCAGGAACTCAACCGTTTACGAAAGGCAGCCTTGGCTTTTGGGTTTTTGGACCTTCTAAAAGGCGTAGCGGATATGCTGGAAAGGGAGTGCACCCTGCTGCCTGATACCGCCCATCCCGATGCAGCATTTCAGCTTACACATGCTGCTCAGCAACTCAAAGCAGCAAGTAATGGGACCTCTGAATATGCCGCCTATGACCATAACATCGCTCCACTGCAGACAGACTTCTCCAGTAGCAGCACGGAAAGAATATGAGATGCACTTTTTAGAGCCTTCCGTACATTACTTTTAAGTCTCAAGTGGTCCAAATGTTTCTGTCATGTTTGTTTTCTGGGACCGACTCAACTATTGTTTGAAGAACTTTATCAATGCAAACAGGGTCTCTAAAATGATCTAGTTTCTTAATCTGGGATTAACTCACGTAGCTCTTAGTGGATTTAGAGTTTAACCTGGAAATTGCATTTCTAAATGCCTCATAGAAGTCTCAAAGTGAGAGTGGAGGTTATACGAAATGATTATTGAGATGAGGAAAATGCTGGCATACGCAGTGGAGTGGTGCCATGGACTGGGGCCAGTGATTTACAACTATTTACTACCCCTCCCCATTTTTTTTTCCTGCAAACCATCTTCGGGTAACCCTAAACATGACCCATAACATTAGACTGGTGCACAAAAGCACTGTATAAAACTTTTCTCCAAAAAGAGGCAGGTGTTATCATTTAGGGCCTGGCTTTCAAAAACGTCAACTATGCAACTCGACTTGCCCAGTCAGAGACTGAGTGTGTGCATACTGCATGTTAGTAGATGTGTAACTGGCAATTTCTGGCTGCTGTCACTAATCGCATTCCCAACTTTACATTTTGAAAGGCAGGCCTTAAATCTTTAAAGTTACTAAAGTTTCAGGGTATCTCATTTGCCTCAAGACATTCAGATTTGAGAAAGTAATTTGCATTCTAGGAAGAGAAAAGTTGATTTGTTTAAGAATATTGTATGATAGCACATAAATAAAGGGTAACTTTTTATGGAAGCTTTCAGTGTTTTTGTTTCAGAAGAACTGACATGGCTGTTCAGCATTAGAGGCTTAAACCTTCATCAGGCCAGTGCTGTAAGTCCTAACTTTCCATCATGAAGGTCAGGTAACAAATTGCTTGTTTGCTTGCGAAAGAGGCTGTACAAATAGCAGAATGAAAGACTTTGCTTGTAAATCTTTAATAATAGAAATACGCATTCAGCTGCCTTCTGGCCTAGCAAACTCAGTAGTTGAAGATCCATGGCAAATCACACCAAATACAGAGTGCAGTGCCTGCAGCAGGCCATCACAACCATGTATTTCAGAAGCGTGTTTAAATGACCTTAAAAAGAATTAAAAGAGTGAACGCTATCCCTGCTGTGTTGTTTTCCCTGTCAACACTAAGCTGTTCAATCCCTTGATTCACCGATGTGGATATAACAGTGACATGATGTATAAATTATGCTCTAATTACCCAGAGGAAGCTGGCCATGCCCTTTCTTTTAACAGAAGGGCTCCTTTTAACAGACATTTAAGCCTGGTCTAGACTGCAGACCTAAACTGAGATAACAACATGGCTCAGGGATGAAAACACACCCCTGAGCGATGTTGTTATACCAACCTAACCCCCCTGTAGACAGTGCAATGGCTATAGGAGAGCTGCTCCTGCCACCTCTCAGAGAGGTGGAGTAACTACACCACCAGGAGAAGCTCTCCCATTAGCACAAGTATGTCTTCAGTTAAGCGGGGCAGCTGCGCTGATGCAGCATTTTACGTGTTGACCTGCCTTTAGATAGTGGTGAAAATTCTTTAGGATGGTGCCTTTTTTTTAGACAAAACCACTTTGCAGAATGCCTTCAGTGGCAGTTGGCCCACGTCGCCACTAAAATCCCAGCTCCATGTTCTTGCATTAACCTCACAATAACTGTCAGTGGGGGGGGGGACGGTATTTCACATTGAAAATATAGCAAAATGTTTGCTACATTAGGAATGGAGACTGAGAAGTACCTACTTTCCTGTATAATTAACTTTTTCCCAGCCTTACACTTTCATAAAGCAATGGATCTCCTTAAACTTTAGTGATCGCGCTGGATCACTGGAATTAGTTTACACCAGGGCGACAGGGGTGCTGGGGGTAGAGCATTAGACTCAGCTGGGCCAACAATGCAGCTAGCTGCTCCATAGTCAAGGTTACAATTAAGTTGATTTAAATCAGACTTTTGCATCTTCCTCGAAATTAATTAAAGGTTAACGGGGGGCATGGTAGGGAAAACGTAAAACATTTCAATAAAGGATGCCAGGATTAAAAACAGCTCATTTTTAGGGAATGGGGGTTTCTTTACCGTAAAAGTAATTTTTTTTTAATTCAGTAAAGGCATAAACCTGAAACACTTCATTTGCCTTCCCCTGGCTGTGATCTGGTACACAATAAATAGTCCCTAGCTTATAAGACTCCCAAAATTCCTCCCCAAAAGCAGATTGCTAGCCTGGCATGCATACTCCTTAGTGGCAGTCCTCTGAATTCAGGGAGTATGGCGGGACTAGGAAAACAGATGCTTGCTTCCATCTCCAGAGGATTTGAGCCAAGGACTTACTCCACCATTCCCAAAAAGGAGAGAACAAGGGCCTGGCTTCCCTACTGTGGCAGAATGAAGGTTGGGTGATTATCTCATAGACTCATAGGTCAGAAGGGACCAAGGGAGGCCTGTGTTACCTCTGCACTTCCTAATTGAATTCTAATTTTATGAGCTACTGAGGGAAGAATGGCAGGCATGGGAACCTTAACCCTACACTTCCTGGTTTTCCAGCGGTTGAGTTTGGGCATTTAAACTATCACCATCCGGCAGGGCAGTTAGTGACCACAAGGCCATGTGAAATAGCTGCTACGTCCACTGGTGAGGGAAATTTGAAGGACTAGATTGCTCCCACTAATGACTGGATAGGACATATGCAGCCAGACAAGCGGCTGCAACTACAAAGCATTTCTAGTCCGCTGGGGAGTGAGATTAAGCCTTCCTATTGTACACGTGTTAAGAACAAGCTGGTAGTGTCCAGTGCTGACTCTAGTGCTCCCAGGTTTAAATGTATCAGCAAAAGCCTGCTAAAAAAAGCAGAGCTAGCACTGATCCTTACTAAATGCCACATTCTCCGTGCTACTCTCGGTCTCCGCTTCTCAGGCCACTCGTCGTCAGTTTCACACAGCATGGAGTGGATGGTCTGAAATATTCTAGCCCAACATTAGAAGCCCTCCCTGCATTCAGTGTTAGCCAAAAGTGCAAATATCTCATTAAAAATAACCATTCCGGTTAGTGCTGCGCCATTGTTTGCAAGCACGTTATATGCAGATAACAGGGCTTCTTTCTGTAATATGGGAACTGATGGGATCCCACTTAAGTACTGTCACTGTTCAATGTTAAGTGCCATGTATATGTGAGTAAAGAGGAAATCAATACAGTGTGTGGGAATGCTATCTGAAGGGTCACTATGAAATCTAACATGATCATTTACAAAATCCTTTTCATTATTGTATTAGGTAAAATTGTAAGAATCAGAGGCTCGTGCTGTCATTAAGATAAATTAGCTATAGGAAAGCACTGTAGTCCCTGCTTTACTTCATCTTTCTCTTTTTTGATCCAAGGTGCTGCCTCCTTTGCTTGTAGAGGTGACGGAAGTTTGCAAACAGCCCTGAAAAGATAAATAATTGTTTAGGCAGGACTGAAAAGTCACTGCAGATTACTTATGCCAGACAACTGCACTGAGTTAAAAATTATTCATGATGTTCTTCTCACTTATGTACGTAAAACTCTGAAAGCTAAAGACAAACCATGAGTCCTTGCTGGGTCAGGGTTGAGATTATAACAGCACACTCTGGTTTGTTATTGTAGGGTTGCTTAGGAGTTCTGGTTATTGCCCTTCAGGGGTAGCGATATTGAAGGTGGAGGAAGGGGGAAAAAATTCTAGTCTTGTGACAGCTTGCCAGAAAAAAATGTCACAGTTAAACAGCCTACATCAGACTAAACAATGTCAACAGAGATGGTGATAGTTTAAGTTTTAAAACAAAAATCAGATGGAATGAAGTTTGGAGTTCAACATTTTAATTTAAAAATCCAGAGCTGGATTCTGTATTCCTCTGACTTCAGTGAGACTTTTGGATCCACAGAGATGTAGGCTCGGCCTGCACACACTATAATTTTATCACTGATCCACTAATGCTAGAGAACAGTCAGTTGGAGCTGATCAGTTAAACACTGAACTACTGTAAATAAAAAGACCCAACCTCCTACGAAGCTCTGCAGGAAACTCCTCCTTCCTGTTCCTTTAATAACAGTGTATTTTGGTTAACCATCGATGTAGTTTTGAACTACACCCAGAATCCAGCAAAATCCTGTGGAAGCCTGCACTTTTACCCAATGACTCTGACAATCATTTTAATTTTTAGCATCTGGTGTATCTGCATGTGCTGCAAGGTGATCTGTTAGTGAGGTCTCCTTTTTGGTTAACTTGTGCTATTCACTAGATTTTGTTTCACCTCTACTTTTGTTCAGCTAGTGTAAACAGACATACTACACGTCTGAAGATAGTTTAAGCTCGATCAAATTGGTATTGCAATGACCTATCACAAGGCTCGACAAATTTGTTTTGGAGCGAGGAGCCAGCTCAAACACTAAGGAGCCAGACAACTGTAGGCTCACCAGCGAGGCGCCCTGGCTGGAGCGAGGCAGCCGCTCTCCCCTCCTGGCCCCACCCTTTCTTCCCACCCCTCTTGCACAATGTGAGCCCAGCAATGGGGCGCCATGACTGGAGCACGGCAGCTGCAGCGCTCGCTCCTCCAAGCCCTGCCACATGGGTACCGGGATGCCCTGGCTGGAGCGCAGCAGCCGCTCCCCCCGGGAGAAATACTAGGCACCAGACAAATTTCTAGGCGCCATGGCAACCTGGCACCCGGGGTTTGTCTAGCCCTGACCTATCAGATATAGGCTAATTTAAAGTTGCAATCGATTATTCCTTTTTCAGACACAACTGACCTTTGGTATTTCAACAGGAGAGAAATACAATGAAACAACAACAAAGACTTACCTAAAAATAACATTATAAGGTAGATTTGAAGAAAGAATGAAAATTTGATTGTGATGCTTAGCGGATATGGCAGCATGAAACTAAACTTCCCCGTTTCACTGAAGACTGGAATGGCCTGAATCAGAGACGCAGCTGAAAACAGAAGGCCAAGAATATTATAGGCAAAACACAAAGTACAAGGTAAACGCTAGAGCTGGTAAAAAAGACAGTTTCCCAGAGTTGTTCCCTTTTATTGGTAACATATTTTGACACTTTCTGAGCAGCTCTTGTAATCTAGAGAGACTTCAGCATAATCTAGTTTTAAGTGGCATCTTTAAAGAGCTGCACCTAAGTCATGATATTTTCCTAGTTTTGTTTGTTGGGCAATGCTCCGAATCCACCCACAGCAGCAAGACATTAGCCTTGCTAGGTTCAGTGCACTCTGCTGTGTTTCTTCTGATCAGAAACCAACATTGGGACCAAGTTCCATTGCAGGAATCCCAGCCGGTGAAACAGAAGTTAATGCAAACGCACACCATTCCTCTCCAGATGAGACGATGGGTATGTAGCAAGAGAATGAGGGCCCTACTTTCTCCCCAAAGTAATTGCTGTGAAAGTGGCCTGAAAATGGGGGAAGTGTCACACTCCTCACTTGCCTCTAACACTGGCCAAGCATCTCTCATGGGAACTGTATACTGAGTGCTTTACAGGAATAGCAGCTGCAGCCTGGGAAATGTACTTCCACTCCATGGCTTTCACCCCCTTCAGCTACAACCACTGGTAGCAAGGCGACAGAGCCAGCGGGTGAAGGAGCTCCAGGAAGAGGGGTGCTCTGTGTGTCCCCCCCAAGAACTAGGGGTCTTGCAGCCAAAACTACTCCTGGGTCCCCTGGGCAAGTCAAGATCCATGCCTATGCCCTTTGTAAAGCACATGGCCACCACGCCCTCCATGCCGAGGGGAGACTGAGCCCGACTCCCCAGTGACGAAGCACAGAGATGTGGTTCCACTTTCCTGCGGCAGGAGGAGGGGATAGGGACCTTTTGGTATTTTCTCACATGAACAGTGAAAAACGGCTTCCCCCAGATGATCTCGCTATGAAGAAAGTCAACCCAGAGAACCAAGGAAGAACAACTCAAACGAGCCAAAAAAAGTAAACAAATGACGCATCCGTTTTCTGTTTCAACCATGTATGGGAGCATTGCTCATGCCAATGCCTGATGTCTCATTCTGCTGCTCTTCCTGTTTATTAAGAGACCCCGGGCTTCCTACCTCACTTTAAGTGGAGTCTCTGTTTTGGGAAGTGAGACTGCCTGACTGGGGATCATTCGTCTCTCTTCCCCCTTAGCCTAGAAGGGTTATTTCAAGTCCAGACCACTAGCATCAACTGTCTCTTGCTCCATCTGTTCCTATCGCCTTGTAACTAGCCTTTGCCCAGCTCTGGCCACATAACTTTTCCCAGAGCTTGTAATAACGCCGCCTTCTGTATCAGCTGGGAGGAGATGTGGCTCATATCAGTGTAACTCCAACTCTGTGCTGTCAGCCTGGTGAGCCAAACTTTTCTTTAACGGTTTCTTCTCGAGGGTGATTTTAGGGTGGAAGAAGAAAGTGCCACATTGACAGTGCTGGAGGCTGAAGTCCTCTACGTATCCAAAGGGTGAAGTAAAGCAAGACCAGTGATAGGAAAGCTTCCCTGGTGTTGTCCTGCCTCCATGCCTCATCCCTGCACCTCCACAGGTAAGTTCAGTTCCCATCCCAGTCCAAACTGAGGTCTCTCTGGCACTCCCAGCAAGGCTGCCAGTTCTTGCAATGGCTTTTGTTATGCAAACACTGGGAACTGGAGCTTATGTTCCCATTAGCTTTCATCCTTAAGACATGACCAAGACACACAGTACAGTGCATTTGTCTTAACTAGAGCTGGGTGAACATTTTTGGTTGACTATCAAATTTGCCAATAATGTAATTGTAGGGTGACCAAAACTGTTCAAATTCAGGTTGAATTCAGCAAATGGTTTTGGCTGAATAATAAATGAGGGAGAAAAAATGTAGCAGTCAAAACAAACCTATTCAATGTTTTCTTTTTAAACAAAATATTGCTTCAAAGCTGGCAGTTTCATTTGGAAATGTCATGTTCAGCCAGAATTAAATTTTTTTTGGTTTTAGCAAAAAAGGAAAGAAAAGAAAAAATTTAATTTTGGTTCAAAATAATTTTTTTCCAGGTTTTTCAATTCCGCCACCAAACCAAAATATAAATTTTTTGCTCAGTTTTATACATAACAAAATGATCTACACGGTTTGTCTTTTTGAAGCATACCTTCTGCCAAGGCTCCTAAAGGATAAAGAGGAATCCAGATGGTGTATCGGATCCAAGTTAGTAATTTCCATTCTATATTAATGCAGGAAAGCATGTAGAATGGATACCTAGAGAAAAATTCAGTGTGAAAGACAGACATTACTTAAAAGTAACTTTCCACTTAAGTTACATCATACATACTTGCTGTATGGTGTCATGAATCTCAACTATTTTGACATTCATTTAATTATTGTCTTAATTGTAAATAATGATTAAGAATATTGAAAAAGGGACATTTTCATATGGAGCTGCGTCAGGTATGCTCTTCCTCTGACAGCTTACTGTACTAGACCTATTATCCTGGCAACATGGATAGGTTTAACTGCCTGTTTTCATCAATAAATATTTCAATTTAGACTCCAAAAAGTGACTAGAATACAATTTAGTTTGTCTGACAAACACCAGAAATGCCAGAATCCATAAAATTCTTTAGCCAAAGTCTGTATTTCCTGTGGAAAATGACATGAAAATCAGATTTCCCTACCAAGGGCTAGGAAATGGGCTGAGGAACATCGCAGCGAGATTCCCCAGATGTGGAGCAACGTGCGCTCTCACATCTCACATTGGAATCACTCCCACTCTGCCAGATACAGGAAGCTACCCAGGCTGCTAGGCTGTGACAAATCTGAGTCCCAAGGAATGCTTTACCAGCAGGGGATATAATGCTAATGCCACAGGGTGTTTCTTAAGGGCAAGATCAAAATTATTTCAGAGCCAAGGCTATTTTTCAGTAGACCCTAGCATTCCAGGCATGTCAAAGGAAACCCCTACAAACCTGAATATCTCAATAATGCTCCAGAAGTAAAATATAAAGAACACCACAGCTTTGCTTTGCATTTCCTCTACATTTCCAAGGACAATAAACAAGACAAAATTTCTTCCAAGTACCTGTTTAACAAAAACCCAACACAAACATGTAAGTATACTGAAAAAATACCACTGTGGCACAGTCAGAGGGCAATGGTGAGCGCCTACCATGAGAATAAACAGGACAGGCACCTTTAGAGCCGTGGGCAGCTGCAGTTCAGGGCCAGGCATATTAGTGGTGCTGGAAGACGAGGACATGAGTCCCTCCAGCTGAGCTGTGGGCTGGGGAAGTGCTTCCTAAGCCTGTAGCCCTTGTACACACTATGACCAGTTGTATTAGGGACCTACCCAGGAGCAGAGAGAGAAGGTGGCTAAAGCTTTTACTCAACTGTGTGTTTTGCTGTGGGAAGTGGAGCTGATCCAAATCCATGAGGTTTTCCCTCAGCCCCTGCTGTAACTGTCTTTGCCCCAAGCCCTTTGCCTTATCAGGCAACCCAGAAGGCAGTCTACCAACCCAGGCTAGGAAGCATGGATTCCTACCTATAGGGCAAAGTATATCCCTGGGGTAACTCCAAGTTGATGCCCTTGCCTCCCCCCCTTTTTAAGCCATGAGGCCCCAGACTATCACACTCTACTATATAAACTGTAGTAAGCTGGTGTGGGAGGAATCTTAAAATATTACCTGGAATAAAGAAGGTATAAATGGAGACCTGACGATTCCTACTAGTGAATTCAGGATCTCCATAAATGCTAGCATCTGACAGAAATACATCATGTCAGCAATGGTGTGAAATGTGTCGTAGAACGAATCTAGCAGGAAAAAAAAGACCATTTTAAGGCATCTGAATTTGCCTGCCTGGAGAAACCTGCTTAACTCCACAGCCCCCAACATCTATTAACATCATCTATGAATATTTTAGAACTAGATTTGTGTTGGGAAAATTTAGTGTTCAACTTTGTATAGAAAGCCTATATGCAGGCTAGCTTGAAGTTAGAATAAGAGCCTTAAAAACATTACCCTACCAAAGTAAGAATCCTATGCTGAAAGAAATGGAAGTACAATTACAGCTATTTCAGTTATTAAGTAATGTAAAAGAAAGTGCTGTGGATCAACAGGCTGGACAATTGTATCTTTCAGAAAAGTAACATTCTAGCCAATCCATTTTTAGTAAAACTGGCTCTCTAAATGTCAGAAACGTCTGTCTTTAGTCCTATGCAGTGTAGTTGTAGCCATGTCAGTCCCAGGGAATTAGAGAGACAAACTGGCTGAGGTAATATCTTTTACTAGAACAATTTCTGTTGGTGAGAGAGTCAAGCTTTCGAGCCATGCGGCGCTTGTTTCTCTCACCAACTGAAGGTGTCCAATAAAAGATATTACCTCAGCCACCTTGTCTCAAGTGAGAGTTTTCATAGTTTTCCACAACACAGTTCTTTTTTTAAAATGAAAACTTAGCATTTACAGAGTTCAGCAAATATTTCTGATGCCCATAGACCACGGGATCTGTGATTATTTACAGGTCCTGTCCTTAATGCTAGGGCAATTTTTGGGAGGGTTTTGTTGTGTGTTTCAAAGGGGTATTTACAGTTTCATATGACAATTTAGATGTCATTGTTTAGAAATTATTGCACAGGGTGAAAGAGGGAAGAAATAGCATGGATAAAAAGTGCTTATTACTTGCCTTTTCCTAAGATAAACAGGCGGACTGTCATATTCACAAAAATCCAGGAGAACCCCAAAAACTGCACAAGATTATACATGAACAAATATCCTCTCTTCAGCTGTCTGAAAGCTACAATTAATGTTAAACAATCATGTTAGCAAAATGCAATAGCATTCCTATTTTCCGCAGCCGGGTCTCTGTGGGGAGGAGGTTAGTGAGTTATAGCCTTTCAATGCTGGAGATAGGGTACGAGAGAAAACAAGGTTTCACTCTATTCCAGATAATGCAGGACCAAACAATTTGCCATGTGGACTCAGGGGAAACTCAGCACTGAAATAACAGGAATGCTGTACCTATCTCAGCTTGGGCTGGGCTTTCACATCACCTGCTTGCACTACTGATGACAAAAAAGATTAAATCCCCTATGAAACGGCAATGTAGTTTTACTAAGCTTGTAAGTGGTTATATACATAATAAAGTGCTGTACACTAGTTTTGCCAGGCCACAATACGTCTATCAACACTACTGTGACAGCATTAGAAGTGCTCAAGCGCATGCTTACAGAGGGGATATTTTGCCTGTGGTGTGTATTAGAAATTACTGCCACTACCTCATCAACCAAATCAACCTTACTAATGTAACGATACAGTCACTTACAGTCTTTAGGGACTCTGGATTCCACTCTAATTTTGTTAATCCTTTCTTCCTCCTAAAAATTAGGGATAAAGTTTTAAAGGGTATTAGTGTAGTATTCCTATAATTAGTAATTAGTTAATTGTTCTGCAAATTAGCAGGGTTTTAGACTTAGCTAACATCCATTTACTAGTTTAAAGTGTTAACATTTTTACCTCACAAACCTGCAAATTCTTCATTGTCAGGGACGAATGTTGCTATAATAGCAAATGGTTGTTAACCAGGTATGCTACCTCCATTAGATATTTTCATCTAATGAATATCTGTTTTTTTGCTGTGAAAACTACCATTTTCCATGTTAATTCTTGATCGTTACTACCACTCAAAACTGTTCCTTATCTTATGAAAGTGTGAAGTCATCCTCTGGCTCCCTTCAGGCCGTTTAACATACACAAAAGTTGTTAACTCTTGGGGGGAAAGTAAGGTCATTGTGGATTGCTGTATAATCAAACCAGCCCCTTGCAATACACTGTAGAACTTATGTGGTCGTTAGGATGTAAGAAATTGACATGTCCTTCTCACTATGGGGCAATGTTTCTTGCAGAACTGACACCACTCATGCTTTTGCATGGTTGCTTGCATATTTTCCCAGAATAGCCAGTAGAAAACTTGCTGAATCCATGTGAACATACCAAGTAACTGAATGTAAAGACAGGGCCAGCATGTGGCTGCTTCTGGACACTCCACTGGGAAATCCTGTTTAGAAACAACCTTGGGATGCCTGCTTTTCAGACAAGCAAGGCTGGGATGTTTTAGAAAGGGAGTGTCTCTCTTGGTCTTTGACAGGAGGAAACAGCACTATATAACCTGCCAAGTTCAGAGCCAGATCTATTTGGGAGTGTTCTGATTTGGGGCCAGTTCTAATAGCAATATAAGTAAGAAAATAAGCGTGTGCTTGCGATGGGAGTGTCTCATTTAAGGAGAGCGGAGGACACATATCTATCCACCTCAGCTTTTGGAGACCTTTCTTTATATGTAGGCAAGGTAGCTTGAGCCCTCTGCCAACATCAGAAGACCTTTTTCTTTAGCTCCTCCCTGCATGGATTTCCTGTGGATTTCAGCTTCTTTAGATTCTGAGCTTTTCAAGGCAAGGACCATCCATATATGTTATATAACATCTAGCACAATGGGCCCTTGATCCAGACTGGGGCCTCTATGCAGAATAACTTACATACGATACTCTTTTTAAACCAAACACCTCACCTAGTAGTGACACCCCTTTTAAGATTCAGATCTTTATACTGAATCCATTTGTTGTTTAATTTGGATCTTGCAACCAGCATGTCTGACAGAACTCCAAAGAAATATAAATATGTTAACTCAAGGGCAAGAGTCTCTATAAAATAAAATAGAGACTTCTGTTTCTTAGGACCTGCACTCTTAGCTGCTGATTTAAACTGCACCGAAGGCGCATAAAGTCCTGACCTTTGCTTTGAGTTCCATTTCAGCATCCGACTCATCCAGCCAGCGATCAAAATCAGGAGCCAGGAACAACGGGCGTTTCTCTTGTTTGGTGAGTCTTTCCCACCAGTTGCTTTCTTTTTTCTGCACTGTGATGTTCAACTGCCTTTGGGTCACTTTGTACACCAGCTGTGAAACACAACGGGGAGCAGACTCAAGGACATGTGTCATTAGAACTGGGACCCTCAGAACAAGAAGGTTTTGGATCAAATCGGAGCTGGTGAAAGGTTTTGTACTGACAGCTCCGGGGAGCAAAGTCCTCTATCCCCTCAATATTTGCACCACACAGGTAGCAGCAGCAGCACGGCTTATTCATGCTGCCCCAAGCCTGGTGGACAAGGGTTGCGTCTAAGGGTTTGTCTACACACGAATCCCAGAGCGCGACTGCCACTTTCGCAGATGTACTTGAGCTAGTTTTGCTTTCGGTAGCTTGGGCCTGGTGGCAGCAAAGCCACCAAAACACATCCTGTCTAAGCCCACCCAGACCCCTGGGTAATCACTCCAGTGGCTAGCTCACATGGAAACCCATGCGGCTGCAGCATCTCTCCTCTGGTGCCTGAGCTAGCTAGATTCAGGCTAGCCTGGGCACGTCTGCATGAGCTGCAATCATTCCCTGACAGGGTGAGAAGGCAGTTCAGTATCCAAAGCCGCATTCAGCCCCGGCCTCTCTGCTACAGTTGCCTTATGGAGGAGGCCAGCTGCAGTGGTGGTAGTTTTTGTGATGGTCTAGCCATCAGCAGACAGGTTTCACAAGACCTCCAACTCATTTCACACAAGCCACTAAACAGCCATTAAAGGGTAACTATCAATTTCAGGCTAGAGTTAAACCAGTGACCTAATGCAAAACACTCTAGCACCTGTTAGCCTTCCCCTGCTCTACATCACCCCAACCTCCCTAATAAAGCTTAAAGATACTGCTAGCACTCATGAAGAGGGGTAACAACTGAAAGAATGTGGCCTCTCTTTGCCAAGCGGTAACTTCCCCTATTTTAAAAGGTCCTAAAATAACCTAGTAATACGGAAGCACCAAGAGGTCGCTTGTATAGCCGCAAGCCCGAGTGAAGGCTTCTCAGTTCTTTTGCTCTCTTCTTATTTTGTCAGCTCCTGCGACAGAGAAGAATCCAGACTGGTAAGCACGTATCTGCACAGGAAGGTCATGGAATCTACCAAAGAACCAGGCCAAATGGTGGGAAAGCCACGACTCCGTGTTTCTACTGGGGACAGTTCATAGAGCAACTATGGTACCTCCATCTCCTGACTAGAACACCTGTGGATATGGAATGAGTATTTGAATCTTTAACAGACATAGCTAATAATTAGAGACGAGGTAAAATCACAAGTCTGGATTTGTACACTATCCCTCCGACCTGTCAAATCTTTGGTGCAGTTTGAATCCACACTTTGACCACAATCCTCTGGGTAAGAAGGGGTGCTAAGTATTTTACAAATCTAAAGCCCCACAAAATCTTCTGGAGTAAGTATTTCCATTTCACAAATGAAGTAACAGGCTAAGGGTACAAGTACATTAGACTTTGGTACCTCGAGGTACTTACACATTTGTAAAGGCTAGTGTGAATACTCCCACATATCTGAGCCAGGCTACAAACACCTGATCAACCTACATTAAAGGTGTGTGGGGAGGAGAAGGGGTTACCCTAGCCTTTTAAAATGTGTAAGTATCTCAAGTTAATTAGCAATCAGGTACAAAAGGCTAGCAAAGACAAGCTCACAGAGAACAGTGATTTGCCTGAGTTCAAACAGCAAGTCAGTGGTATAGAAACCAGGGGACTGACACAGAGGGTCAGAGAGATGCCTTGCTGGAATTTCACTCTAGGTGTTTTTGAAAACTCCAAAAAGCAACTACTGCATTGCTGAGTGCCTAAATATCTTTTAAAATCTGGCCTTCTGTGTCCTATTCCAGCTACTGACTACATTCCCTCTCTGTCCAGGACTCTGCAACTGTTACGGGCCAAGGCTTCTGCCCATTGAACTTCTCAGTCTATGAGATTAACACACAAGACTAAAATAATCCACTGTTTGATAAGGACGAACAGTATATATTGAGGCGTTCGTGTGGGGAGTTCAGAGTAAAAAAGGGGACTGAAATAATGCAACAACAGTGTCTGACTTTTGGGTTAAAAATCTCATTTTTGAAACTGAAGTGTTCGTGTTTTTGGGGTCTTATGGAGTAGCTGCAGTTTTACTCAAAACTTAATTTCTTGAAGAAGCCAAGTTAAATTGTTTTTAATTCAGACTTGATTAGCAAATGGTCCTTCATTCCAGGTCTATCCTATCTTATTGATATTTACATACATCACAGTGTGGGGAAGGAGTTCTGATTCCTCCACTCTGTCAGCAGAGCAGCTCTCCTTGGATGTGGCAGAGATAATGGGGAATTAATGGACAATTAAATAATTTTTACTTGCAAACTGGCTAGCAGCTATCTCTGAAAATGAGAGCTCACGGGTATGGTGCCACCTGTGAACATCACAGATTTAATCCTATGACAGTAAAATATCACGTCAATAAGTTGATACTGTGGTTGGAGAACTAGAATGACTGGATCTACAGATATGTCTAGGGAAGATGTAAAACAGCTGAACTGCACAACATGCTGCTCTTAATCTATTCAACAATCTAGCCAAGTGCTGGCCCCACCGTCAATTCGGGTTTTTGAAAAAGTTAATGAGGTGACTTGGGAAGGAACAGCTGATGGTCACATGTCCAGGGCAATAGCATTGGCTCCATTTGTTTCTAGCCATTGCCAGGTGCTGCTCGCTTGCCTGCAGATGACAGCAGCTTTAAAGGGGGCTGTCCTTGAGGGACTCTGTTGCTCTTGTTAAGTAGTCTAAAAGGAGGATGGTAGTTGTTCCTTATTGCTGATGGGGCTCGGTGCTTCAAAATGCTTCTGATACCCTGCTCTCCCCTCCAAACCAGCCTGTTCTGCTGATCGCCTTCCCCATGTTGAGCTCACATGAGAGCTGGCTAGCTGAGCCCAGTCTGAGATGATGGATGCTAGAAGACCAAAGGAAGCAACTAGGGGCTACGGCCAAGGTAAGATCTACCTCTGAACAAGGATTTGCTTCCACCTTTTGTTTGAGCTTGCAATCATGGGGTGGCTAGGTTCCCAGCTGCTGCTAGCTGAGCAGAGAGCAACAGCTTTTGTCCACCCTTAAATGAAACCAGGATATTGCAGCTGTTTCGCCTTTGCATAGTCACCCTTGCTACCATTCTCCCATCCTGTGGCCACTCAAGATCAGATTGCTGCAGTGGGGCTGCATCTCAAACCCATGTAGACACTGAAGCTGGTGCAAAACCCAGCACCCTCGTTAGCCCCTTACACTAGGGCTGTGACCTGCACTGGATGCCTAACAGCTTCCGAGAGATTTGAAGATGTTGGTTTTGATCTATCAAGAGGCCTGGGATCTGCTTGTCTGAGGCCAAGGTCTATGCTAGGGACTTCTTGCCAGTACTCCTATGTGGGTCAGGGGTGTGAAGAGGTGAGTTCCCTGACCTACATGGGGTACTAGCAAAAGTGCCTAGCTTAGATGCAATTAATTCTGCAAAATTATGCTTTTACTGGCCTAGCTTGTTTTTGCTCACAGGGGATGGTTTTATTGTACCATAACTTTGCCAGAACAGCTGTGCTCACCCTGGTGTGCTTCACTGATCCAGGAAGACCAGTATACTTTACCAGCACAGTGCTCCTCGCTATACCAGTCAAAGCTGTGCTGGCCAAGGGGGTTTCAGTACCTGTGAGCTCATCTGCAGCAATATGGCCTCAGAGACCCCCTCTCCTTGTGTGCCGTACCGCTGCAGCTGAGGTCACTGGGGTGCCCTTGGGTAGGCCTTTTTTTAAATACAGAAACAAATGGAACAAGCATCCATTAAAGCAGAAAAAGAATAAGCAGCAACAGAAAACTTGCCAGCCAGCCACTTCTCCCTTCCCGACATTGGCCAGCTCTGGTTAGCCTTCCATGCTGTCTAATAATATGATGCTCAAGATGCCATTCCTGTTGGAAGACACTATATTTTTAAGAGACATTCTGCTGCTGTTGCACAGGTCTCAGATTCCTCACAGCCTGCCAGCCCATTGTTTGGTCCTTATCAGGTATTTTAAACACACCTCAAGTCTCTTAGAGAAAAGACACTGCCAGGTGTTGGCAAGGAAGATGTGCAGGTGCACAAATGCAGCATGATGTGCTCAGTGATTTGGGGTTAGATTAATGGCTGGCCCCCTCATGGGCCTTTGCCAATTTAATCACATCAGTTTGCTAAAGCCTGTGTCGTCATTTTGATGCCACTCTGAGTGGACAGTTACTTCAGAATAGAAGCAACTAGAATCTATGTAGCCAACTGACTTCAGGTAAACTGATTGGTTGTAAGTGTACTCAGGCACCATAAACACTAACCAGATAGGTTTAATTCTCACCTTTTGTTGTTTTTGCAAAGCTTTGGGTAGACCACTCCTGGGACTCTGACTTACACTGAAGCAAGGTGGGACTTGCACTCCACTAGAATCAAAGAACTTTTGCTGCAGAGCTTCACTTTGATATTGATGGGTTGGCATTTCCCTTGGAATACAGCAATTTATCCCTCCAGAGAGGAGTTAAATTCTGCATTTTGAGGGAAGTGATTCCTCTCCCTCCTCTGCTCAGTGAGAGGGGAAGGGAAGTTCTGGCTCTCAGATTTACTGCAGCTATTCCTAATGGGCAAATGGAAACAGCCATGACAATTACAAGCCAAACCCTGCCACAGCTGCTCCCCACTGGGAGTGAAGACCAGTTTTCTAGGACCCTCTGTGGCTAAAAAGACAGGCAGATCTTGGAGTGCCAGGGAGGGTAAATTTTCCCAGTTGGATGCTCTCCTGTTATAAGAAGATAGGAAATAAGATAGTGCTTCACAGTAAGAGAGTTGCAGCATATTCCATACGGGGATTCTGAGCAATTTGTGCAAGCAATCAGAGCACATCAAGATTAGTAAGATCACAGAATATCTAAGAGGTGTAATTGATTTATTTCAGAGAGGCTGTACATCACATATGCTAACTTAACAGCTGATGGTATTTTCCCCCAGTCTGGGATGTTTCACTCAGAAAAATTACTAGTCTCTATTTTACTGCTTTGGTAATTTTTGTAAAGATACTCACCATTCATTTTTTAAACTAATTTAAAACTGTAATCCTGTAAACCCTTATTTATGTGAGCCATCTGAGATTTGTGAGTAAAGATTGCAGAATCAGGGTCAGATGCGGTACTTAACGCGTACAGCATTTATAATTTTAAATGTTAGTAAAATCCTATATTCTAACATCAGAAAGCAAAGTAACAATCTTAAATAGCATCCTAAAGCTATTATATTTAAAGCATAGATATTTAAAGCATAGTCATTTCCCTTTGAGATTTTTTTAAAACCACGTAACAGCAATACTTTTGTAAAACATGGAAGAGAAAATACATACTTGGGGCTTGACTGGTTCTAGAAATGCAAGCTGAAATTTGTACACATTGTCCCCCTTGGCACCGTGACCCTGGGCTAAAAGAAAAGGAGCAACAATCAGTATAAAGAACCTGATGAGTCCCCACCCCCACCAAACAGTCTGCAAACTGTATTTTAAATAAATACTTAATATGTATAAAGTGCCCTCCTCTGACCCAATGGTCAATCGGAACGATCACAGCAAAGGATCGGCTGCCCAATTTAAGTTGCAATGATGGACTCCTTAAAAGTCACTCGTGATGGAGTGCAAATACACAACAGGATTCATCTGTCTCCTACAAAGCCAGGTCCTTCCCCTTGAAAGCCCCCAGGCTCATCATGAACATATACCATTTTAAAGGGCGCAATTGTAAAATGACCCTGTCATTTTTAAACTACCCTCCATGTAATCTAAGCAAACACATGATTTCTTTACTATGTGCCTCAGGGTTATACGAGTCCTATACAGCCTCAAGGCTGCAGTCTGAAAGATACATAAGATTCCTAATGCACAAAAGCAAGAGTATGTTCCTAGTACTAACCTGACAAACAAAACAGCAGACTTAGTGCCTTACGGTTGAGCTGTTTAGTCCAAACAAAAAAAAACCCAAATACTTTACAAATCTATTTACCTTTCAAAGAGAATTTTAGTTCCTCATCCAAAACCAGACAGTATTTGCACACAAGGTCACAGTGTGACATTTAGGGAGATAACAAGCAGACACATGGAAAATTAGCTGATGTATTCAAATAGGGTGCTTTTTTTTTCCAAATTAAATAGGGCCTTCTACCAAGGGTGGTGATCATATCACATACCACAGCTAATCCTAGGATATTCATCTGAAACCACCAGCTCTAGCTGTACTGTATTACATTTCTACCCAAATGCTCTAATCTTCAAGCTACTCTGGGTGAGTGCTGGAGTCCAGGGCAGGCTTGGGGCCTAAATCATTTTGGCTGAGAAAAGAAATTAGAAAACTGGCCCGTAATCCCTTGGCAATCCTACCCTCTAGCCAGCTGGGCTGCATGTCTGTGCCTTACTTCCAGGCCACCCTTGTGCAGAGGGGTCAGGACTGCTATGAACTTTAAAACAAAGAGGCGCCTACCTTTGAAATAAAGCACATTGTCCGTAATGGTGATTTCCGGGCTCTGAGGAAAGAGAGGATGTTTTAGGTGGCCGGTCTGCACCCCTTTCAAACCAACAGTTTAATGCCAGGATTGTGGCAAATGAGGGGAATTCAGACTCTAACCCAGGAAAGGATGGGTGCCGGGTGTGGGCAGGTTACCACTAACCCCTTACAGCTGTGGTTCTTGAGCTTTTTTTCTTGGAGCCTAATGGGCAGGGGATGGGGGAACTAACTGTAGGAGGGATCTCCCTGGGCTGTACACACCATGCATGGGGCTGGGGTGCTGTTCAGAGAGAGGCCCCTGAGCTGTGTGCCCTGTGCAGGGGGTGCTGTAGAGGGGTGTCCCTGGGTGCATGGCCCATGTGGGGGGGTGTCCCTGGGTGCATGGCCCGTGCGGGGGTGTCCCTGGGTGCACGGCCCGTGCCGGGACAGGGGCACTGTAGAGCGGGGGTCCCTGGGTGCATGGCCCGTGCGGGGGGGTCCCTGGGTGCACGGCCCGTGCCGGGGCGGGGGCGGGCCCGGCGCTGGCGCCCGGCGGTACCTGCACGTCGCTCAGCTCCACCCGCAGGTAGAGCTCGCCGTGCCGCTGCGCCCAGTGCACGTGCGGGGTCAGGCTCTGGCGCTCCATGACGGCCCCGGTGCCCGCCGCGGGCTCCCTCCCGTCCGACCTGCTCCGCGCGGCCAGGCCGGGGGCGCGGGGCGGAGCGAGCGGCTGGGCCGGGCCGGGGCGCACGCGCCCTGCTGCGGGGGCCGCTGGCTCCTCCCGTCCGGCCTTGGGGGAGGTCCGGCGCCCGCCGCGGCGGGGAGCTGGGCCCGGCGGGGGCGTGGGGCCCCGCAGCCCGTGCGCGGTCCAGGCCGCGGGGGGCACCGGTGCCTGGCGCAGCTCGGCCGGGCGGTCCGGGAAGGCTTGGTGCAACCAGGCCCCAGGCAGCCCCGGCTCGTGCAGCCGCGGCGGGGCCGCGCGGACAGCGCCGCTGCTCGGTGCAGCGGGGCCGAGGGATGGCGCCGTGCCTGGGGCGCTGGCGGTGCTCATGCACCGGGAGGCGGCCACCGGGTGGGCCAGGGGTCCGGCTGCCCGCGCTCAGGTGCTGGGGGTCCGTGCGGAGGGCCGTTCTGGCCCAGCTCACGTGGGTGCGGCCACCATGGGGCTCTCTGAGGCGGCGTTTGGCTCCCCTGTCGCCCAGGTGGTGGCCCTGGTAGGGATTTCCCTGCTCATCGGACCAACACGCTGCTCTGGGAAGAGCCGCGCAGGACTCCTCGTTGTAACTTTGCCCATGCCAGTCAGTGCCGTGGTTCCTCCCTGGCCTCTCTCCCTGCTTCGCCCATAGAAGGCCCCTCCGGTTAGGGATGTGCAGTGGACCAAGGGAGAGGGATGCTGTTGGAGGGCTGCCCCTTGAGGCCGAGTTGCGGCCTTTCGAAGTTGTGGCTAGACTGGAGGTGGAGGGAGCCCTCTCCATCTCCCCTGAGAGGAGCCAAGGGCCGGGGGTGGATAACCTGGTTAATCCTGGTGACAGCCTCTTAGCTGCAGAGTTATTTTTTTCTCTCTGAAGTACCTTTGTGCCACTTTGTAAATCAAATTTGTGCAGATCCTGACTAAGCAGCTTGCATCCTCAGGCACAGCGGTATCTTGGGGGCACAGACAGTGCTGTGTGCTGTAACTCGTGGGTTGGATCTGTGTCATTCCTACCTGGAGAAGGCCACCGGCTGTTTGCTGAGATTAGTGGTGTTTCCCTGTGGGCCGTAGGGTGTCCACTGGCCTGAAGACAGCTGAGGCTAGCATCCCTGGATGGTGACAGTAACTTCCTAACTATAAATCATTGAAAAGATTGTCAGGACAACAAGGATCCTCAGATTTCCTTGATCACAGGCAGGTTTTTGGCCTGGCATGTTGCCACTTCAGAGAAGTAGGTTTACAGGCAGTGTAGAAATGTAGTTACCCAGTTTGAACTAATTCTGTATGATCTTTGCCATCTGCTGTGTATTGCCTCAGAGCAACCTTCACAGTCCAGGTCGGTTTTGCCTGATGGCTTTCAAGCTGTCGCCAACCAAACACGTGACTTATGACACAACATGCTTTTGGGGACAGTGGAGTTTGCAGCAGTTACTGGCTAGTTTCTGGAGAATGTTCTTTGCTTTGGATCTAAATTACACAAATACACTCCAGTTATGGAGATGAGCACCTTGTAAACGTGTGTGATGCTAATTATAATTGTCAGAATTCAGGAACTGCATTAATGTACCTTTTGACTCTGCTTTTGTTTTACATTTTCAATGGTTATAAAAGGAATACAATAGCCTCTTATTAATATCGGCCCTGTGATTGCATAGTATATTTTTGATGTTGCTCATAAAAGCCTTTTGAAGGTTCAAAACTGCAGGTGCTAAGTATTTCAACTAGTACTAATACACAGCACCATTAACTAGTGGGCTGTGCCTTTTGGGCATGTAAGAAGGAGTGATCAGGACAGAAGCGAAAGTGGAGCAAGTTGAGTGAGAGGGTGGAGGAGGAAAAGTGCACACAATTCAGATCTATAGTTGCCTGATGGCTTCTCAACTCTTTGATCAGCCACCTTCAAAGTATTTCTTCCCATACATACCATGAGTGCAAAATTTTTTTTTGCTAGAGGAGCGAAGAAGGTACATAAATAGTCATTCAGCATTTGTCCAAACAGGTCCTCCAGCACTATGACAGAAGGCACCCTGTATTCACACCCTACATGCTATTGTAATAACATTAATACAAGGCGTGTTTTGTGAGGTACCACTGGAACACTCATAGCTTGGTACCTGAATTTTACCATGATAGTACTGATCAGCAACACTGTATAAAGTTCTGAACATGTGGTATGACGTCATGACTGATGTGTTTCCCGGGTGTCACTGGGGTGTCTCTTCTCCAAGAAAAAGGGCACCTGGTAATAAAGCTGATGGGCTATCCAATAGATTATTTGTCAAGAAATGGGGGGCAGGGACAAAGATCTGCATCTTGGCACGCGCACACACAAAAAGCATCAGGCCTTTCTCCCTCACAGCCTCCCTCTCTTGGGTCTCAGCTGGACATCCTTGTCAGAGAGGGACTGAAACTTTCCCAAGGGGGGGCACCCAGCCCCTTCTCTTCCCCTGCCCCTCTCATTCTCCGCACCTGAGGGGATAAAAGCATCCGCTGCGGGACTCCAGCGGCTGGAGCCTGACCCGGGGTTGGGTGAGCGAGCCTGGGGGAGAAACTCGCCTTTGACTCGAACTGAGCGAGGCCCCAGGAAGCCTTTTGAGCTTCGTTGTCTGGGGCTTGTCACCCTTTGACCGCCCCGCCTCGCGCTGCACGCGGCTGTCCCCTCCTGGCGTTAATCCACGTCGTGGCGGTGGGCCGGCTCCCGCCGGTCCCACGTGCGGGGCTCGGCCGCCCGGCTCACTCCCGGGGAGCGGTAACGTGCCCTGGCCGGGGGCTCCCCGCCGCGGGCCGGGCCGGGCCGCACGAGGCACGTTTCTGAGGGAACAGCGGGGGCGGGCCGGCGGGGGCAGGCCGAGGCGCGGCGGTGGCGGAGCGTCGGGCTGGACAGACCAACCGCCTCCCGCCCCGCGCGCTGCCCGCCGCCGGCCCCTCCCCCCGCAGCGGCCCGGGCCCCCTCAGGCCGGCCGAGGCGCGCGGGAGGCCGCAGAGTCGCTCCCCGCCCGCCCGC